>JAKOGH010000950.1:0-16067 GCA_024811115.1 Terana coerulea
CATCCGGACCGAACTCTCCACGACTGATGCGCTGATGCGCCTTGCCGAATTGGTCGCTTCGGCCCTAGAAAAATTCAACCGGGTTCAACTACTGCACTGACAACATGACCAGACCCAGTGGACGTTATGAGAGTAGGCCTTCGTTGACCTGCAGCATCAGGACGCTAGCATTGACCAAGCTCAATTACGCCGCTTGAAGAATGTGTCTATAATATCCAAGTAAACATTACGCAAATTCTCGGTATGTTCTGACACGTGTCTTAGTCCCAAGTTTTCAGCTCTGAGGAGAATCTACCCACAGTTGCTTGGTACCCAAACGCACGAAACACCACGGAGTCTTCGTAGCACACCTGAGGTGCGCTCGCCGTCGAGCATCCCAAGAGTCTTGCAATCAAGTCCACGACCCTGGCACTCAGCCTCGGAACCGCCGAGCGTTTCCAGCATGTCAACAATTGACTCCCATCCCGCACGGCGTGCCGCATCACATGCCGTCATGTTATTGAGTCATATACATGGTTTATCAGCAATCGTCTGTGCTGAGCAACATTTGGAGCAACCCAGCGGTGAGTATTTCACAGCAGCTAACAGAGTCTGCTGAAGGATGATTCAGCGTAGATAGGAGTCAAAGCGTAGCGGGAGCTCTCGGCCGTAATATCCATCTGGAGTACTCGTCGCATATCCTCCCACAGGCTGGTCACAGTCCTCAGACGGACGACGCTCAACCGAAAGGGGATCCGCGTGCCGTGTTGCGGTGCACCATGAATTCCTGAAGGCCCCGCCGGCGACTTTGTGGCGATCGCGTTAGTCAGTATGTAGATGCCCGATGCTATCTTGGAGGTGAGCATGCTCCTCGTTTCTGCAGCCGATGCGCAATGCATTGACCTTCACGGTGAAAGAAGACCGTCAATTCCCAACGCGTGCGCCGATAGTAGGAGCAAAGTGGTATAAAGGTGCCCCTGCTCGCCTGTTCGACCAACAATCTCAATCTACAGCCTCTCCAAGCCTCTCCAAACCTCCTCAAGCCCTTTAACTGAACTAGCAAAGCGAAATGTCTCCTCGCCCTCGCATCCTGTTCGTCTTCACCTCCGCCGCGACAGGCCTGGCTGGCAAGTCCGCCGTAAGCATGCTTCTGCAGGGACTTTGTCTTTGCAGTCTCGCTGATTTCGTTCACAGGGCTGGTACCTTCCTGAGGCTGCGCACCCGTATCACGGTGAGTGCAACGCGCATCGCCTGACAGACTCAGTGCTCAATTTTGTCAATCTTCGCAGTCCTTGCCCCACACGCAGACATCGATTTCGCCGCGCCGAAGGGCCCCAACCCGCCCATCAGCTCCGAAAGCGTCGAGGTGCGCTGTGTCTTCTACGGGCCATGGCTCGCCGGTACTTACTCCTCGTTGACAGCTGTTCTCGAGCGACGAGCAGAGCGCGTGGTTTCTGAACGACGCGACTGCGCAAAGCAAGCTCGCGAACGCGCGCGTGCTCTCGACGGTCACGGCGGACGCGTACGACGCGGTGCTGTACATCGGCGGGCAAGGCCCCGTGCTCGACCTCGCGACCGACGTCGCGAACGGCAAGCTCGCGAGCGCGTTCTACCAGGCGGGCAAGATCACCGCGGCGGTGTGCCACGGGCCGGCGTAAGCAACCATGTCTACGTGAAAGAGGCGGCCGGGGCTGACAGGGTGTGTGGGACAGGTCGCTGGCGCTCGCGGTCGATAAGGACGGGAAGAGCATCTTCGCGGGCAAGACCGCGACGGCGATCTCGAACGCGGAGGACACCGCGCTCGACGCCGTGTCGGTATGTGCCGCACCACCCTGCCCTCCTCCCGGCTGCTGACCGCGTCGCCAGAACCTGCCGTTCCTCATCGAGGACCGGCTGAAAGAGCTCGGCGCGACGTATGTCAAAGCCGACGAAAACTTCGGGGTGCGTCCTACCCTCACATGTCTTTGCAGGCACGTCAGCTGATACGGTTCAATGTGTGTAGGTGAAGGTCGTCGTCGACGGCAACCTCTTCACCGGGCAGAACCCTGCGTCGGCGGGCCCACTCGGTGAGGCCATCCTCAAGGCACTTCAGAAGTGACCGTGCGCACACCGACAGGATTCACCTTCTTAGACATCAGGATATATTATAGTGTATAACATGATTGTAATCGATTGCGAGCGGGTTTAACATGTCACAGTGAAGTTCAGTCCGTGCGTTCCATATCAACTGGCCTAAGAGGCCGCGACGCATTAATGCATCATCGCTGGGAAATCTCCAACTTGTCTATTTGTGATCTGGTATCGGCTCGGTTACGCTGACAAGTTTGCCATGGTAGACACATACACGAGGTGGACCCGCGAGACTCCAACGAGAGCGAGCCTGAAAGCACATATGTTACATATTCGCTGAACCAACCCGCTGACCGCCCATTGGCTCCTCCTAGTCTCCACACAAAGCCTGCACCATAACGACAGTGCACGAAAGAGCAGCCTCCAGCGAGCGCACATCCTGCAATGACTCAAATGGACACGGTGAAGATCTGGCCTAGGTCATCATCGTGCCCTATCAGAGGCCCATTATGTTGTGCCGCCGCTGTGTAGGACGAGGAATGGGAAACGGGCTATAGTCCGCGAACGGGCATGTCGCAGCGGAGCGTGCTTTCTCCCGGGTCTCCCGGCCGCCGCGCGAGGTACGCGCGTGCGTACGACGATGTCGACGGGCGCCACTAGCAGCGCGAAAGCTCTTCCGCAGGAATCGCAGCGCGACAAACGTGCCCGCGCCACTCGGCCGCGGAGGCCCGGAAGTGCGATGCACCAATGTCTCGTCCAGGCCCTTCCGTATGTTATGTCGTGTCGCTGAGGTCAATGAGATCGCGCCCGGCGGCGGGCAGGGCCGGACACTCGGACGGGCGCACTTGGTCCAGAACGCGATGAAACGCGCCCAAATGCTTGGGTGTGGTGTCGCCCAGAGCCTACCCGTCCTGGCCAATACTGCCGCTTAGAAGCACAGGCGAGGACAAGGAGGCAGCGGGGCCGCGTACCTCGCGTCGCGTCGGCGACCATCGCGCCGAGGCAACCCGCGCACGCCTCCGTTCTCCTGCTAGCAAAGACAGAGGCCAGGCGAGTGGCGCGGCACGCATAGGCGTGTATCGAGCCTAACGTAGTCTGTGCCGCGTGTTTCGTAGAAGTGGGTGCGCGGGCACCAGGACCGTTCGGGCAGATGTTTGGCTACTGCGTGGTCGCCTGTCGTCACCTTCGTCCTTGTCCTTGTCCCAGTTCGTCCCCGCGTTCGAGTGTTAGTGCAGCGGACCGCACGACCCCAGGGGCTGGCGACTGGCCCTGACGAGGTGGGGTACACGAGGGTGGATTAGGCCGCTTTGGGTAAAGCGCAGGCCGAGTGGGTGGGTGCGATGAAGGGTGGACGGGGCCGAAGAGAAGTACCGTGCACACCTCGATCGTAGCTCGAACACGCGCGTGGCGCGTTTCGTAGATGTGGGCGCGCCGGCCCAGGCCTGTTAAGGCAACTGTTTTGGCGTTGTTTGGCGTGCCGCGCTGCGCCGCTGCCCTTGTCCGTGCCCTTGTCTCAGTCCTGGCTGAGTGCATCCGAGGAAGTAGAGGAGTGCATCACCGTGAGGCCCGCGGAATTAGGCCGCTTCAGGGATGGCGTGGGCCGAGCTGCTGGTCGCGGTGCAGGGCAGACGGGACCGAATGGCTCGATTGTCCGGAGGTGAGCTCGGAAGCGGGAAAGTGGTTGGCTATTGTTGTCCAGGAGAGGGCGTACGGACCAGTGAGGCACGTGTGGCAGCGGAAGGGTGCCTCGCTCTCTGTGCCATGTTTGGAAATCTGAATGTTGCAGTCTGACAGTAGAAATGAAATAGACAAAGAACAAACTTGGAACGTACGGCGCGACCAGCCCATTCACGCGCGTCTCAACGCCCCGCTCCCCCGCCCGCCACCAGATCGTCCGAGTGCGTTCCTGGCGCTGCAACGACACCCTCGCCCCGCCGCCTCGTCGCGTGCAACCACTGCCCGGCCGCGTGCGCGACTAAGCAGCTCTGGACCACCCGCACCAAGCGCCCCACCACGCAAGGTTTCGCGACCGCGTCACCGGTCGCGTGGTCCCGGGCTTTGGCAGGTGGCGCACGCACTACGTGTCGCGCGCAAGCGCGTGCAGAAAAAGGGTGGACGCGTTGACGCGCCGGGCGCCACCGGCCTGGGCACCTGCCTCTGCGCGCGGCAGCGCAGCGTCGTGCCGACGAGGCCGCTGCGTTGCTCTAAGCGAGCCCGAGCGTGTGTAGGTACTGAGCCAGGCGGAAGCAGGAACTGGTGCGATCCCCATGCGCGCTCCGCCCGATCTGGGATAAACCCGCCGCCGCCTCGCGCACCGGCAGCCTGAGCACCCTGTGCGACCCGAGCCGTCCGCGCAAGGCAATATTGCGCCCTATCCGAGCGGTCGAGGAACCGAACAGCGATCGCGCGTCGCGCGCTGTCTCGCAGCCTGCCTGCCTGCACTCCATTGACTTTGTCGGAAAAGCGATCGAATCCTGGCAGCGTGTGGCGTCCCGCAGTCTAAAATGGATGCGTGCATCTGCACCCGGGCGGACGGAGACTGCCTGGCACGGAATACGGGAAGAGCGTGTGGGAGGGCCCTGGGCGGACGTGCGCCTGTCGTGATCGCATGTTTCAGCTGTCACGGCGGCGCGCTGCGCGCCTGGCAGGTTCGTGCGGTGGGGGCGTGCAGTGTACTCGTCTTCGTAGAAGCTAGCCAAGCAGACACTTGGCCGACGGGGAACGCACCTCCTGCGAGATGTTGCTGCGTCCGTGGTGTGGTTCGGCGCAGTGCATGGCGTGCACCGGAGCCGCACCCCAGCCTGTGCGGCGTCTTGGCGTCCGCCCGCGTTTTCTAGACTGCCTCCCGCGTGTTCCAGCCTTCCCACCCCGCACGCTTGGCCCGCGCGTGCCCCGCCGCACGCAACGCGGGGCAGCGCCCGCACAACCAGGTGCGTCCGCGCGAAACCGTAATTCCGGCACGTTCGGCGCACGCGCCGCGTCTGCTACCTACACACCCTGCGTGTGTGCGCGCCAGCCCGGACGCGGAGGCGTGTCCAGAAAAGGGTGTCTGCGCTGTTGCGCTGTGCGTGCGCGCATCGCGGTATCTGGACGCCTGCCTGCCGTCGACGGAGCTGAGCTGCAGCCTCGCGTTTCGCGGAGTCCTGGGGGCGAAACACAGCAAACCGACAAGGTGTGTTGTTGCCGTGTGGGGCGACTGAATTGAACGGCTCCCTCAATGAACATCGCTGAATAGGGAACGAGGGCCCGACATCTCCGCCTCGCGATGATCTCTTCGATGGACTGCGTTCGGGACGGTCGGGCGAACAAAGGGCCAGGCCAGACGCGAGATGTGCGCGACAGCCTTGTGATTTCTGTGCTGGTGGGCGAAGGGGGATAGATGCAGTCTCCTTCCCAGCGCTCCCTGCGAGTTGCTCTCAACCGTACGGACTCCGGCCCGCTTGGGCCGAACTCTCGGACGCAACTCTCAGGGAGGCTGGCTCCAAACTTTAGCGCCAGATCAATCCGGCCACTCTCGGTCCCCGGGAGAGCCCAAATGGGGCAGGCGTCTCGGCGCAGAGGCTTGGCAGTTTGCTGCATTGTGCAAAGTTAGTGTACTCTGCAGTATCATTTGGCAGCAAAACTACTTCCAATACTTATAGGACTTACTGGACGGAAAGTTAGCACATGTTTTGTGGCTAGAACTTATATGTAACTCACTGAAAGCTTTGCTTTCCACCATCACTAACACATTTTGCAGCCCGAGAGCAGTTGTACCAGACCAATATGATTATTTTCTCACAAATAATGTCCATAAGATGAGTAGAGACTTTATTCACAGCTATTTCTACCATTTGAAGCAGATTGCGAAGAGCAATAGAGCAGAAAAGTCATAGGTGTCTACCTTACCACGGCCGAACCGGAGCTTCACCCGGGATGACATAATCAGGCGCTAAAGTTTGGAGCCAGCCGTCCCTGAGAGTTCTGGGAGACGTTCACGTCGGGCGTTTACGCCCTCCCAGCGGAAACTCGAAGGGGCGAGCTGAGGAAGGAGCCTGGGATAGATGGGGAGGCCAAGGGAGGACGGACTGGCCGCGTGCGGCTGGTGGTCGGCCGGGGCGAGTGTATCAGAGACACTGGCTCTGCTCGCCGTCCGCGCCGGGCACGACGCCGTGCGGCACTATGTGCTGCAGCCACGTCGCGACACGGCACCGTCGGCCAGCAAAGAAAGGCGGCCGGCACGAAGAGTATTGTGCAGTGAGGACAAGGCGGGTGGCAGCTTGTATACTCAATGTATGGGTGTAGACTCGGCGCCACGTCATCGCGGCCCTGTTCGCCGAGAACGACGGCGGCGGCCCGACGCGTGACGTGACCGAGCCGTGTCTACGCGTGACGGCTCGCGTCCGCCCACTCGTCGCGTGCGTGCCGCCGCTTCTCCCGCCTCCCGCGCCCGGTGATTCCGGCAGCGGGCCCGCTGCGGTGCCATTGGCAGCGCACAGACGTCTCTCTGCCTTTCCGCCTTTCTGTCTTTCTGAACTTCTGGATTTCTGGCCATGGCGCGGACGGCCCTGCCTGTGCACATCCGCCGCGCGCATGCCGCCGCCGCACACGAGCCGTGCCCTCAGCATCTCCCCGGCGACGCGCAGTCGCACGTATGACGTACGACGCAGTCCGTGCGATGTCATAGAAATCACCTCCCCACACTCCGCCCCGCGCGCGCGCACGCAGATCCAGCCATCGCGCCATCTACACCCGCATCCCCGCATCCCCGCATCCCCGCATCTGCCCACACTCAATGGCATCCGGCGCGTAACAACAGCGCGTAATGCGCTGTGTTGAGATGCAAGTAAGTAGTGATATCAATGCCGTGCAACGCGACAACGCACGTCGCGGGGCGATGTGTGCAATGTATCGCGAGGGGCGACAGGATCCGTCGTCGAACTCTGTCTGGGGCCCGATGCGGGTGCGCCAGGGGAGGAGGGGCAGCGCGGTCGCACGCCTCGGCGGGTCGGGACGGGTTGTGCGGTCAGCTGCCGGACGCGTCGCTGCGTCGCTGCATGTCGGATATTGAGGCGTTGATTCGAGTCGCGAGCGTGTTGACGAGGACCGCGCGCGCACGGCCTAGACAACCTGTCCGGTGGTGACGTTGAGCAGTCCTACATACATACACTCGTCCCGGTGTACCGGCGCGCTGTGGAGTTCAACGCATGCAGCCCAAGTGCAGCCCATTCAAAGGAAATCCTATAGTATTGCACGTGATATATACAATACACACAGTGCATGCAATGGGGAGTCGCAAGTGGAGACTTGCTGTAACCATGATACCGTGCTCCAGATCTCCCAACGTCGCGCGTGCGCAGCAGCTGTGGCAGTCTTCTCCCGTGTCGTACCGCAACACTGGACGCTCTATATATGTGCATATTTAGAGAGCGAGTGCAGGACCGACGGCATGGAACCGGCTCGCGGTGCGCGGTCTCGAAGGGTCCGCGAGAGGTGTGAACGGCGCTTGCTGCGGGGCTGTTGGTGTCCGGCGTCGAAATGCGAGTGTATTTGGAGAGAGGCAAGGCTGCGCAGGACCGACGACGTGGAATCGGGCTGTCGGAGTGAGATCGCGAAGAACCGGTGAGCGAGGTGTGAGAGTAGGAGGAGGTGCAAACGTTTAGAAACGACGCGCCTATTCGGGGGTCGGGCGAAGGTTGTGTGGGAGATCTATGTTGGGGAGGGCGCACGAGCCTCGGACGGCTTCTTCTGTCTGGATTCAGGTTCTCACGCAGCTACAATCATAGTCAGAGCCAGCGAAGTGCCCCATCAAGAGGGAGGACGAGAGGTAGAACTGCTGGATCTGATGTAGCTTCAACGTTAGAGGCAGCTTGCCCGATACACAGATTGAGGACATTTTCGCCCAAACGGGGTCATTGTTCATACGCACCTAGCGTGTCCAAGGCTGGAGGAACACTGACCCGCTCCGGTAAACACTCACCCATCCGGCAACGCAAGCCACGCCCGATCCTCCCACCCCATCTCACACGGTGGCGCTGTGCTTTCGAAACTGCGTCGTATTGACAGGCCCGCAC
Organism: Terana coerulea; assembly: GCA_024811115.1. Lineage (NCBI taxonomy): Eukaryota > Fungi > Basidiomycota > Agaricomycetes > Polyporales > Phanerochaetaceae > Terana > Terana coerulea. The sequence continues at coordinate 8,103 of JAKOGH010000950.1, forward strand.
TCGAGCGCGCACCTGCGCAGTTCCGGACGTCCACCGGTGCACCGGCCAGCCACCGTCTATGCATGATACCGCTCGGATACCACGCACGCAGGGACGCCGCGAAGGCGAAGGCCGACTGGGAACGTCTTCCCTGGATCGTGATGCACGCCCGCGAAAGGCAAGCGGAGGGCCGCGACGCGTCCCCGGTGCCCACGCTCCCCCGACGGAGCAAGTGCAGATGACGAACAGCGGCACGCGAAGATCGTCGATGGCTTCGCTGCTTCTTGTGCTTCTGCGAAAGTTTGCGCGAAGGCGCGAAGCATGGGGGTCAGAGGCGCGATCGCGCCGGCGTGGGGCGGCCGAGGGGCGAAGGATGTGGCAGGGCGCGCGAGGATGATGCATGATGGCGAAGGGAGGGCGAGGGAAGGGTTGGAAGGGTGTTTGGGAGGGGGAAATTATTCGCCGGCGGGCGGGCGACGTCCGCGCAGTTTCGACTCCAAAGCGATAAGCCCGGGTGCAGTTGCTGGAAGAGACGAGGGGCGACGCACGGCGAGCAGGCAGGGTCGGATGGTGACGCAGCTTGGGCCGTGGAGAGTCTGGAAAGGCAGACAGCTGGCCACGGACAGCTGGCTACGGACAGCTGGAAGTTGGAAGGTGAGAGCGAAGAGGCAGAGAGGCGCCGCGTGATGCGAGCGGGATGGACGTGCGGGGGCAGGGCTAAGCGCGTGACGTGGCGGACGCGCGCGCACGGCCGTTCTCGAAGGGCAAGAAGGCGGGGCGGGAAGATCCCGGGGACGCGCGATACGCTGGGGAAGCCGGGGGCCGATACGACGATCGGGCGCGTCCGTCGACGGACGTCAGCGGACGAGGGGCGGGTGTTTGTTCTTCCGGGCAGCAGAACGGTCAAGTTGGTATGTCGTGTAAGCTTTGTTCTGGCCGTCTTGGTCGCTGGGATGCCGCATACGCCTCCTGGGGCAGCAGCGCATCAGAGGACGACATCCTGCACTCGGTGCCGCGCCACCGACGAGCTTCAGCGACAGAACGCTGTCTGCCTCCATTCCTGCCCTCCATCAGTCCCTCCCGCTGCCCCAAGCATCGCGATTCACACGGCCGACGCGCCGTTCGAATTCATATGCGTTCATCGACCGCCCGCCACCATCAGCGCAAGGTACGCAACGGACAGGCACGCGCGAGCGCAGAACGCTGATGGCCCGCCCCCGGACGCAACTCTAACAGCTCTCCGTGGTGGGAGGACGCGGCATCGCCATCCCGCCTGCGTCTGCCGCGGTGGCGCGTAGCGACAAATGCTGCTGCACCGACCGAGCCCGCACCTCAGCAGACAGCCCTCGCGCCATCACGTCCTGCCGACTCCCCATAGTGCTGCAATCGTGGGATGCGCGCAGAGGCGCGTCCGCGCGCGACGCCGCACACGGCAGGGCACGCCGCATGCAGTCCGGGGAGGCCTGCGCCTCGATGCCGCCACCCCACCCGGCCTGGTCACGCCCGCACGCCTCGACACCCGTGGGGCCATCGCCCTCCCGCGAGACCGCACGTCGAACGTTGCCCACCCTGCGCTGCCGCGACCCTGGAGCCGAGCGTTGGGCCGCTGGGTCTCGCCCGCGGCGCCCTGGCGCACGCGCTGCAGCCCTGCAGCGGGCGCGTCAGGGCTTGCGAAGCTTGTTTGAGCCGCCGCATGCACGCATGCACGCGATCGTAGCCAGGGTCTGCGCTGGCCCAAGCGACGTCGGGGCACGCGCGCCGCTATTGGCTGCGTCAAGGCTGTTTGGGAGGCGGCCATGGCGTGCCAGGGCGGGGGGCGCGGACAGGGCACCCGACCGCCCCCTCCGACATCTCGGCGCGTGCGTGCTCCCGGTGTGCAGCTGAGCAGGGGGACGGGCTCGGGAGACGGCATGGCTGAGCAACATCGCAGGCGCTCTGACCTTCAAGCGTGGACGCACCGCGACGCCGTCAACAATCGCCAAAAATTCTGGATCAACAGGGTGCAAGTCTGTTCCGCACAGCCACATTGTGCAAACGCACACACGACTTGCGCCTGCCCCCAGGGCCCCGCTGGGCCCGGACCCTGCACGCTCCCCTCCACCCCTCGGAGCCCCCCCTGCGCATGTCCGTCTTCGCGGCCAGCGCACGTCGGCATCAGCCGCCACGCAGCAAACTCAAACCCCGCGACCGCCGCGGAGCCCCGCCCCAACCTTCACCCACCCTTCCTCCTCACCCTTCCCACCCTGCGTCCCGCCAGACTGTCCCGCCTGGCCGCATCACGACTCGGACGACAGATATTGTGTCGTTGACGCGTCGACGGGGCACGCGACAGGCGGAGTCGGCGACACCGGGCCTGGCGTGCCCACGCCACAGCGTTAGCGACGTCGCCCCGCGCCGCCGCCGCTGCCGCCCGCTTCGCAGACGTCAGGCTGCTAGTAGGTACGTAGGCTGCATGCGGACAGCGCATCGCCGCGCTGGGCGTGCAGCGATCGGACGGCGGCGGCGCGTGTGCGTGGGCTGTTCGGCGGGGGCGCCCGGCTGTTGGAGCGTCGCGGGAGGAAGAAGTGCATTGCGCGGTGTGCTGCTGTGAGGGCGACGTCTGAAGAAAAAGGGGCAAGACGCGTGTACGTCCAAACGGCCTGGCGTATCGGTTACCCCGCGCTGCTGCAGCCTGCTGCTCTTGCGACGACGTCGGGAGGGAAAAGGATACGGCGAGTGTGCCCGAAGGGAGTAAGCAGTACGTCTGCGACTCTCTTCGTTGGGTCCAAGGCTGACTGACGTGGAAGGGGCCGAGGCGTGTGCGACTACGGGGTGCAAGCACGTCCGCACGTCGTGACATCGTCTCGCGCCGCGCCTGCCACCTGGGGTCCTCCTGCGCGGCGGGCTGCACCGGAATGCACACGGACAGAACATCGCATCATCGCTGACGCTGCCGTGCCCGGTGCGCTGCTGCTGCTCTGCCAGTGGCGGTGACGGCTGGAGGGCACGGCGGGTGTGCCTGAAGGGAGCACGTCAGTACGTTCAATGAGGTTCTCTTTGCTGGGTCTGTGGTTGACTGACGGGTACGGCGCTGGCAGCGCTGCTCGCCCTGCGTGTGCTGCGTGCACAGCGCGCAGAAGCCTGGGATACCCCAAAGCACGCGTGACGACACGTCTGCGGCATGCACCGGTGTCGCTTGCATCGGTGTCGCGGAGCGATCGCAGAGTGCCCGCCTGGCGGCGACGCACACAACTCGGCCGACCTGTGCGTGCACGGCGCGGACGCAGGCCCGAACGGCGGTACGTGCCGCGGTGGCGTGCGCCCCTGCCTCGCCACCTCCACAGCCGACCACGACCGTCGCCCACCGGCAGCGCGCTGCCGCGCAATGCGGCAAGGTTCTGTACGCAAGAGGTATTGTGCGCCGCGCCCCACGGCGGTCGATATCGCCGGTGGGCATCGTCGACATCGACATCGACATCCGCCGGCACGAGAGATCATCCTGCGCAATGCAGGGCCAGGCACGGCGGACCCAGGTGAGCCGTGCCGGTGGGCCTTGCGCTGGCGCATCCCGAGCAACTTTGCTGCTGTCGTCCTCAGCCACGGTGTGCGCTGAAGAATTTGGAATACGCACAGGGACAGGCACGGCGGCGGGCCGTGCGCACACCGCCATACGCACTGGGGGGGTGCGGTGTCCTGATCGCGGTCATCGCGGCGCACGCGGGCGGGAGGAGGCATACGTGCACGCCGCGCGCGGCGATCGTCACTGGAGTATGCATTATTGCGGCGTCGCGGAGACAACGAGTGTGCAAAGCCCGGCCCAGTGCCTCGGACGCATTGCATTTACCGTATCTATGGCGGTGGCGGGCTCGGCGATCGCGGTGCGAACGGGTTTTGTGCCGACGCAGGAGGCGCGAGCGGGCGGTTTTGGGAAGGAGGCGGGATCACGGCCGCGTCGGTGCGCGCGATACTCAGCCTGGGCCGCAGGCGCGCACAATCGTCTCCGAGTCTCCAACGCGAATACGGGCTGTATGAGCAATGCAATAACGGTGAAATTTTTAGTTGCATAATGGTGTTGCGTCCCATCGCAATTTCAGGGTGACACGCACGCCACCACTCTGCAGTCGATCGTTTATCGACCAAGCTCCGCGGACGGGATATCTTCCGCTTCCAGGTAAGTACCTGGTCATTGTATAGTCACCGGTATATGAACGCTTCGCCACAGAGCACACGACGACACCTGCAGATCGCACGCCGGGATGTCTTGCGCTTACAGCCGTACATTCCATTCCACTCTGTGTACATGTATATACTTTGTGCAGCCACCCAAACGGGACGATCTCGCGACGGAGTGACATATGCCGCCGCGCACCACTGTCGTCGTCCCGACCTTCCCGGACGCGCACGGCCCCCTCCCGGCATTTAATTTACCATATATTCGATCCGCAATCACATACGCGCGCGTGCGGAGCAGCAGCCAGGACCCCTGACAATAGGGGGGAGACGCCTGAGGCCAAATCCGTATCATTTTGACGAAATTTGACCCCTCACGCCTGGTGCAGTCCGTATCAAAAGCCGGCCGTCAGGCCGGCGAGCCTGAGCCTTTGGTCCGTATCCGACCTGCGAAAGGAGGTATGCCTGATCCCCTGGGCCCGAGGCCTGAGGCGGAACGACTCGGCCCTTTGACCGTCCTGGGTTACTTAGCTTGACGAGTTACCGAGAAATCAAAATTCTTGCCTACTCTCTGCCGAGCTGAACGCAACGAGGTCTCGAGAGGCCATAGTTGCCGCGGTCTAGCTCGACACTGCTTAGTAAGGCGCGTGGGAACCTGGCGACCGAGGCAGATGCTGTTGCAGAAGCAACAGCAAGCGAGAAGTATGTAGTGTGTACATGTGTAATATACAGCCTTACAGCATGAAACGTCCATTCTCGACCTGCTTCATGGTGCGCTGAGCAATGTACTTACACTGTATAATATGTACTACAAGCCTGGGACGCCTGGTCCTGTCCGTCCGTATCAAATCCGGCCGTCAGGCCGGAACGCCTGAGGCAATCCGTACTGATTTGACCCAAAATCAGAAATTTCCGTCCGTATTCCTGGGACGAAATCGCGGACCCCCGGCTCAGGCGTCCCCCCCTATTGTCAGGGGTCCTCAGCAGCCGCACGCGCGCGGTGCAGCGGGAGCAGCGGGCCCCCGCGGCCGCCCCCCTGGCGCGAACGAGCGTCCGCGCACGCAGGCGGGGGCCCGCGAACCTCGGACGACGCGCGCACGCCGCGGGCGTCGAGGCGGCGCGAGGGGCCGTCGGCCGTCGATGACACGATAATTAAGGGGCGGCCTGGCGCGGGCGCGTGCGAGTGTCGCGCCCGGCGGGCGGGGAGGCGCCGGTGCCTGCGGGCCCTCCTGGACGCGCGCCCTTGGCGAGGGCGGGCAGCGCGGCATAATGAAATCTGGCGTTGTGGCGCACGGCGCGGCGCGGGCCGGGCGGACGCAGCGTTGCGCCTGCACGCACGCACGCAAGCTCAGCGCAGCCCTCCAGGAGTCCTGGTCCATACACCGCCCGGCAGGACTGGGTCTGGGCGCACGCGCCTGCCGCCGCTGGCGTCACCGTGCGCCATCTGGGCCTCCGTCTTCTGGCGCACTCTGCGGCAACAACGGCGCGGGGGATATGTCATGCGCCGTGTGTCGCCGCGCGAGCTCGTATGTTTCTCCGGGCGCGCTTGGCCCACGCCACCACCCCCGCGAGGCGGGCGCGGGCAGGCAAGAGCGTCCGCCATTCGACAGGCATGTTGTGTGCTGCACATGCGCGCGCGGCAGACGCACGATCGGCAGGCACGCGAAGGCGTGAAGAAGGGACGGGAGCTGTGGTGCGCGCTGTGCAGGTGCGGCCCCGGCAGGCGAGAGGAAGAAGAGGGCGGCCGTGCTGCAGGCGCGGGGGCATCGATAGATGGATCGGGGCGATGGCTGGCGCGACGCAGCACGGCGCAAGATGGGTACAAGCTCAGGTTCAAACGGGTTACGAAAGCCACAATCCAGACCGTTTGAACGCGCAGATGTGCACGGCGCTTCAGACGCCCGGAACGGCGCCTGGGGGTAGCGGGCGGCGGGCGGCGCGCCCACCGCCCACGTAGCCTCGTGTCGGCCGTCGCGAACTCGCCACCCCGTCACGCCCCCTCGTCGCCCGCGCCTGCGGCTGACTCCAGCCACGCCTGCGCGCCTGCGTCCTGATAAGCGTGCGCCGCCCCGTCGACTTGTCGCGTTTGCCGGATGCATCGATGGCAGCCCGATGGCCTGTGCGCCTGGCGCGCGCCGCGGGCCCAGCTGCACACACGCGCGCGTGCGGGAAGATTGCGTGCGCGAGACGCGACGTTCCGGGCGCGGTGCGCTGGCGCTGGCGCGCCGGGGCAGGCCGCCGTGGGGTGAAACGGCAGCATATCTCTGTTGGGAACGGTGATGCGCAGGGCGGGGCGCAGATGGCGCCGTGCCGGCCTGGCGCACTGTCGGGATGTCGGCGAGCCGTCCGTTGGCTGGCTGCACAGCGCCCACCTGCGCGTCGCGCGTCCGTCGAATACAAAAGACGGTCTCATCTGGGCATGTCGAAACCGCAGGGCCCCAGGCGGACGGGCCTAGGAAATCAAGCGCGTTGTTCGTCAAACGTTGGGATATTCCTGGCTTGGGCGCGGCCGGCCGTCGTACGCGTCTGGGGGCGGCGTCCCGAGCGAACGAGTAGGCCGTGATTGCGGCTCCGAGCGACGTCGAGGGCAGTGGCTATCGTGCAGCGTCAGTCCGCGCGGGCGTGTGGTGCCCAGTGTGCGGGTGTTGTTGTGCAGAGGGCGCCGGGCCGGCCGCAGCGAGGCACCGTTTGGCAATAACACACCAGGGGTGCGTCCGTCCGGGAAATGCAGAAGCCAGCCAGGGCACAGACGATCGGCGCAAGAGGCACAGACAGAATACAAATGCGGCCAGAGGCGCGGCGTCGTGAGGGCGGGAGCGCATCAGCGCGGTCGACGGCGACGATGACGTGGTATTTCATCGCGAGGCAGCAAAGTTCGATGCAGGGGCGCCGCGACGTGTCGGGTCTGGCGGTGGGTGCAACCCAGTCGTGACGCGATCTGATGCGGACGAGGGCGGACGAGGCATCCGCGCAATAATCCATAATTGCGCAGGCTGGCGTTCGCGACAGACGCGTCCGGGCGCGCCAGGCGTTCCTGGGGTTTTCCATCCATGGGACCTTGCCCAGCGCAGCGGGCCGTTTCGAGGCTCGTTTCGTTCGACAACGAGGGGGCGCGGCAGAAGGGTGTCGCCTGCAGAGGAGGTGCCTCGAGCTGGCGCGAGCGATGTCTCGAGCGCGATGGCGGGCAATTCGATTAGGCCCGCCTGTCTATCTCGAGGCTCGATGAGGCGGCGTCGGCGGGTAGACTTGCAGCCGCTGTGTCCGTCGCGATTAAGGGACCGTCTGCGATGTGGGTCGCCCCGCACAGGGGTTGTCCTCATCGTTCAGCATGGTATCGCGACTGTGCGCAACATGCCTAGCGGCCTGTCCTATCCGGCATCGAAAATGAGGGCCAAAAATGGTCAAAATGACGGAAACGCACCGGCCGCCGTCGGGTTCGATCACGACACTGGTGGGGACGCTCTCCCGCCGCGGTGTGGCGTGGCAAGATGCGCTTTGCGCTGGCTAGGCCGAACGGGGCGACGGGCTGCGATTGGCTGCGGCGCCTGGCGCTGATGGCGCGGGCTGCATTCGACGCGTCGCCTGGGAGTTGGCGGTCAGCGTCGCGGGCTGTCAGCGGGCGGCGAGAAGGAGGGCGGGAAGCACGTTGACGTCCGAAGGAGGCGGCACCTGTCACCCGGGCGTCTCGAGCCGGATGATTGGCACTGCCGGATAAGGATACATTAGATGGATCTGTGGCCTCAGCCGAGTATCCGGTGTCGCGAGCGTGGGAAACAGTGAGGCGAGGGGGTTCTGTTTTTCGAAGGTTCGAATGGAATTTGTGATGGAAGAGATCTC
>JAKOGH010000951.1:0-12797 GCA_024811115.1 Terana coerulea
CCTTTTCGTGTGCTAGAACACAAATCCGTACTACTGGCTTTGGGGAGGTAAGAAATGGTGTTTTCACGAATGTTACATTCTAATCTTCCTATCAGCGAACCGATGGCTCTCTGCCCGTTTCAATCTTCTGTCGAGTGCTGTCGTTGGAATGACTGCGGTTGTGGCTGTTTTGACGCCAAGTATATCCGCCTCCACTGCCGGGTTTGCGCTTGCCTTCGCTTCAACGGTCACGGGCGATGTGCGTTTGTATGTTTATGTATGCAAATATCGACTGGCTGACACCTCTTACAGCTGTTGTTCATGGTCCGCCGATTTGTTGGTTTAGAACAGTCCATGGTAAATATTGATGCGTATGTGCCGACCGACACTTTGAGCTCACTAGGCTTACAGGTCGCTGTCGAACGCATCAAGGAGTTTACGGAGGTCGCGCGCGAACCGCCAGAATTCATCGAACCCCGACCCCCTGCCGAATGGCCGTCCAAAGGCGAAATCAAGTGCGAAGACCTCGTCATACGATATGCGGTACGTTTGACTCTGTCCTCAATCCATATGCTCGCTGACTTACGAAACACAGCCTGACCTGCCCGATGTCTTGCACAACTTGAACTTTGAAGTGAACCCTGGAGAGAAGATCGGTGTTTTAGGCCGGACCGGCTCAGGAAAGAGTACACTTGCCCTATCGTTTTTCCGTTTCGTCGAGCCTACCAAGGGTCGGATCATCGTCGATGGCCTAGATATTTCCAAAATCGGCTTGACGGATCTGAGGAGCAAGCTGACCATCATCCCTCGTACGTATACCAACCGCCAGATAGTCGCCCTGCTGACGCTGGCTTTCCAGAGGATCCCACTATTTTGAGTGGTACACTGCGCTCCACCCTTGATGTCTTCGGAGAGTATGAGGACGCGGAAATCGTATGTCTCCTGGTTCGACCTCCACGGTCACTGTGACTTACTGCGCTTCCTCCAGTACGAGGCGCTTCGTCGGGTGCATCTCATCCCTGCGGAAGGCACTGCGGCCGAGGATGCCGACACAGTCAATGCCAACGTGTTCCGGAACCTTGACTCGACGGTTTCTGAGGGCGGTGAAAACTTCTCAACCGGGTGGGTGCAAATTGGAGTTCCATCATCATTGATGCTGACGCTATTAATAGAGAAAAGCAGCTCCTGTGTATGGCTCGGGCAATTCTGAAACGCACAAAGGTACTCATGATGGACGAGGTGGGTCACAATTTCCAGACTCAGAGGTCTAAAACATGTTGCTAACGGGGGTGTGATAGGCTACTGCTAGGTAAACTGGTTTGATGGCTCATGACTTCTCGTATACTGAAGACATATTTTAGCGTGGATTATGCTACCGATGAACTCATCGGAAAGACCATCAGACAGTGTGTACCTTATCATCCTTTCTGCGTTCGCAGGCTAATTGACTTTATGCGCAGCGAATTTGCTGAAAGTACCATCTTGACCATCGCGCATCGCCTGCGCACCATTATTGACTACGACCGAGTGCGCCTCACAAGTCTTGCTTTTCTCTTGCTCCATCTAACCGCAGCCGTGCTACGCAGGTTATGCTCTTGGACAATGGCCGTATAGCGGAATTCGACAAGCCGGCGAAGCTGCTTGCGGATCCGACCTCAAAATTCCACTCGCTCTGCCAAGCGACGGGCAAGAGCGAGTTCGCTGTGCTGAAGAAAATGGCGGGTGTGCAGTAGAGCGACTGTTGCATTGAATCATAGAGTGATATATCTGTAATCCTATCTTGCAAATGCTTGTTTGACGCATAGTTATCTGCCTGCGGGAGTCTGTAATCGTCTCGACTCTTGAAGACAAAGACCCAGGACCTGCTTCTCGAACAACGCGCACTTGATTCGAGGTCCCACTCAGTTTTACATCTTGTGTATCCGCAATTGAAGGTATGTACTTGCCTGCATCATCGTAGTATTGGAGCTAACTGCTGGTCTACCGTGATATCGAAGCTGTGCGCCGACGGCGACCGGAGATTGCGTCTGCAAAGCCAAATCATGGCTTGCAAGCGCGGCTTGTCGAGTCACTACGCCAGGGCTTGCAAACGGCGAAGCGCGCTACCGGCGGAGTCACAGTCTCATCGTCCGCTGCAGGTTTTTCTTGGAACTCTCGCAGCACAGTCTCGTTGATCTTCAATATGACTCGTAGTGCTTTTATATGACAGGCTGGCCTTGCAGCAGCAAGCAGCACCGGCCACAACGTCTTGTTAACCTCTATCCTGGCATTCAGCCGTGACTTGCATAACTAAGGACTAGCAGTACCTTTCAAAGGTGTGCGCACTTGTTAGGGAGAACATAGCTCCAACTCACTCCTTCGTCCAGTCTACAACCATGCCAATCTCAGTCCGCACAACGGATGATGGCCCGGCAAGTGGTGGCAAACAGTCGAGTAGCAGTGGAGACAGTAGTTCAAACTCTGTCACATCTCGCATAGTCCTCCCTATCGTCCTCATTTTGGGCATCCTTATTGTCGTCGCCTTATCCTGGCTGTATTGCAGGAGGATCCTTCGTCGCAGTGTCCTAGGTCCTGGGCGGTTACGACCGTTTATTGATAATCGCGCACGTCCACTGCTTTCGGAGACTCGGATAGGCAGGCCCGAGGAAAGAGCGTTATCCCTCTATGAGATGCAGGTGAGTAGAAGCTCGCCACTTGCCTTATGCTTGTTATTGAGCCGTTTCCTCAGCCTCTCAGCGCTCAACATCTCGACGCTTCAGACTCAGGTCCACCAGGCGTCATTCATTCATCGGAAGGTTCTCACAGCCTACCATTACGGCCCGCCCGGACTTTTTCCGTTGATCCGTTCAGAGACGACCTGCAAGTCGTTTTCAACATTGCGATGCCTACTGCTCCAGATTCTCGTTCACGTACCATCCCTGATGGCGCACCACTATCGCCCCATGCCATCTCCCTTGGCACTCTGCAGCGGTCAAGCTCTTGAGATGTATAGCGAACAGCCTTAGAACTAGAATGTGGTACATAGTTTGCTTGTACAGTCCGAGGACTGCGTTATTATCTGCGTTACTGGTAATAGACTTTGCCACGCGAAGAGCGCTACAGATATATTATGATGGTGCATCGCACACTTCCTACGACACTCGCTCGCAACCTTTGTTGGTTTCTTTTTGCTTCTCATTCGTTTCTCAGCACGTCCACACTTGACTACATAAGGATGTGTGCGGATGCTGTTTGAACTCTAGACTTGTCATTTCTGGATGGGAGTTTCAGTGTCCGGGCGTCTACACATGTGGCCCGACGTTTTCTCCTCACGACGGCGAGCCCACGGTGCAATCGCAACAGTACAACATCCTTACTGCTGTGGGCCACAGCCACACATCAGCAAAGTTGCATTGGCGCTGAGCGGTACTGACAGGTACTGATGAAGCCATCTCAGCGCGCTTCAGTCCCTTCAGTGCCGTCAGCGCCCGCCAGTCTCAGTAGTCGTTTTGAGCGCTCTCAGACGTTTTTGACCCCTCTTGCATCCGACTCTTGCAGCAAAGCTTCGGTGAGTAAACCATTATCATTCACGTCCAGCATAGATTATGAAACAAGAGGAACTAAGAAAATACAAAATCTAGTAAAAGTCCGGCTTCAGCAGGGCTCGAACTTCGGTCCCAAACTGTTCGTCAGTGCTCTCAGTGCCCGTCAGCGCTCATCAGTCGTCAGCGCTTGTACGTTTTGCTGATGCAGAAGCCACCGTGACCTTGGTACAGGATCTGTGAGTTTCTTTTGCACCAGTCACCCAAGCTTAGGTAATGGAGATACAGATAGTTGATACTTTCGGACCAGCGACGGCATCGGTGAATAAATTTCATCGTGGTCGCAATGGCTAAGCCAGTCACCTGGCCATCCAAGGACCCCCGAATATGGGTCTAGGTGCCTGTGGTCCGAACGGACAAAATTTTGGATTTTGACCCCCTATGCCTGATTTTTGGCGGACAAAATGTCCCAAATTTGGCCGAAGGCCTGTTAGTTGAACGGACGTCCGGTGAACTGTGTACGGATGCCTGTTATAGCACGGACAGTTTGAGGGACTTGGGAGCTACGCTCAACGCATTGTACATCTTTTGGTAATGTTGTGGTACGGCATCCTATGGGAATAAGTCAAGTGGTCGGATGTTCGACTCTCTTAGGTGGATGTTTTGGCATTAATTTATGGCCTACATTTGTTTTGGCGATTACTCATTCTCGTGATGGACAGAAAATGGGCACATACCAATGTAAATTCTCTCTCATACTCATGCTTGCAGAACATACTATGATATATGAAGATGTCAGAGTGAAAAAAATGGTGAAACACGTCATTTTGGAAGGCCTGTGGGCTCAAAATGGACAAATTTGAAAAAATCTGATCCCTGTTGCAAGAACAGACATTTAGGGCACAGTTTGCGTTGAAATTTTGGCCTAAATTTGGTCCCCAGCCAACAGACATTCAGACCCATATTTGGGGGTCCTGCCATTCAGGTACCTGTTCTATCCATATGCCGGCTCATCCACTACATCTCTCCTACGAGATGTCCCTCCGGAGATTGATGCCCAAATCTTGCTGCTGTGCTCTGGTGATCAGGCTCGGAAAACCTTATTCACCTTACAAGATGGCTGCTTGGACAATTCTTCACGTGAGCATCACAAAAAAATGATAACGAGTGTGTTTTGCAGTGGAATTCTGACTTGACTTCTCTAGTTAAACACACGCTAGACATAGCCTACTGCAAAGACCAGCCGGGTGTGCTTGGTAGGTGCTTTTGACATGCATTCGAATAGCTCGTAGAAATGACCGCAGCTAGGAACATACTCTTCTATACTCTCATTCTGAGAGACGACTACAACAACATTTGGGACCTTGTATGGAATATCTTCTTTCATTTCTTCCCAGACAATGCCTCACACTCGCTGGTGATTGAGCAATGCAAGACCTTGGTACCCCTATCCCGCGACTTGGAGACATGGAATTCCGGCAAATACTTCGGTGTTATCAAGATCGGATTATGTTTTACTTTGCAAGAGCTCCATCGGTACTGGACCTGGTATGTCTGCATGGAATTAGGGTCGACATACCACCGGCACCTGTTGGAACGCGAGTTTTGCTGCTACATGCGGAAGAGCACCAAAACTTTCCAAGGATTCGTGCATTCCGTACCCGCACGCACGACAGGCCCAATGTGGCCAGCTGCATCTCTAGAGATGAACGACGCCCATCATCGATACTGGCAGATGGGCACCACCTTCACTTCTGAAGTGGCCATCGAAGCAGCGGTGCACACAAATCCTACCTTTGTAGTCCTCAGTCGCAAGGAGAAGTTCTGGTGGATGAACTGCTCTCGCCCCTTTCCGGATTCCATTTAGCCGGAGCCTTTGCCCCGCTTGATTTAGCCGCCCTAAATACTCTGCCTAATCCGAGGACGGAGGAGCTTTATCGAATATTCCGCTAGCAGCTCGATACGTAGTCTCAAACCTTCCGACGCTGCGTAGGGCTTGGTGGGAGGCTCACATTGCAGATGTTTGCTAGCAATGGGTTAGCTCTATGCCACTCCTTGAAGGAGGTTAATATGACGGGCACAAAACAGCCCTGGAACGTGTTATGTCATGGCGGGCCCCTTTTCTCACATTGGACAAAGGTCAATGTCATTGTCGTCCGCATGTAGCGGCACCTACCCAATTTGATGTCGTCAACACTAGTATTCTTTCCGACACGCTGGGCTTGCTCAACGTACTTGTTGCCGCTGGCTCCGTCTTGAAACCAGATAATGCCCCTTGGGCGTCGCTTTACACCGAGATGAGCCAAGCATTTGGGGCTAACCCCTTTACTGGATGGCTCGATGCTCTGTGCCAAGACCTACCTACAATCACGCTTGCTTTTGGATCTCACACCATTCCAGTACATGAATGGATATCACACAGAGTCGAACTTCCAGGAGCTCTTTTACCGGGAGCTCATGCCAAGCTCTGACAGTTTCATCGAGCAACTTACTTGGAAACGCCCCTCAGCTCCCGCGAGCCTCAAAGCCTCTCATTACCTCTTGTTCTTATTGATGCAACTTAGCAACCTTCTTTACACTATATACGGCAACATGTTCCCCACAAAGCAATGACCTCAATCGTAGGAGACGCTATGGTCGAGCGTGAGGCCAGTTGTGTGTTCTACTGCTGGAGGACTGGCTTTTTTTCTTCATCACTTGCACCAGCAAGCGATTGTAGACTGGGGGAAGTTGTGGACGATCTCAAGACTCATATGATGAGTGAAGAACCACTCTATGTAGGGAAGCTTAGCATCTACAACTTCGTCTCTCAACTGCACCAACTTGGCATCTATTCTGACAATGAAATATACAGCGACTCTGTCCTTTGCACATGCAGAGGAATTAATCTATTCTATGGCTGGTCTATCACAAAAGTGGTTCTAGTCTATATTGTGTTGTATAAGCCGTATAGCAATGATAGCATTATTGACTTCCTCAATATATATTGCACTACATACCCGGGGTTTGGCTACGGGCTGTAACAGGGGGCTATCATGTGTTTGCTATGACTCACTATGAACAGCTATACGGGCGTGTGGATTAAAATACCGGATTGGGGAGAGTGACTTATCGATTACATAATTCCAGGATGTTTATTTATACGTAAATTATATTGCAAGGTGACCCACAGTACAGAACAGGGACAAGTATCTACTGTGATCCGTTATGCTATCAGTACTCGGGGCCAAGATCTCGAGCTTCGGAATCATGGTCAGTTACAAATCCTGCCAGCTGCCCATACAGAACCCTGAAATCCTGAGCCTGTAAAGAAAAGTAAGTGTTGGGAGGCGGCCCTTGTTCATGTAGAAGTGCAGCGCATACAGTGGCGTACACTCCTACCGAGGCCTAGAGGAAGCTAGGATGGTTACTCACCTGTAGGTTGGTTGATACACACATTAGTGGGTTGAGAGTTGTAAGAGTCTTGTTAGAGTATGGCACAGAGAGCTGCCTTATATACAATACAGGGTGGCTGTATTACAAACAGACACAAATAGGTACCAGGACAATAGACAATAGGGATCGTCATGGTGGAACCTGGTAGAACAATAGAGAAGATGTGAGCAGAGCGCTTACGGCGTCTATCTGACTCAACACTCCTCCTAACCTAGCACGGCATACTGCCTGCGCTGGTTTAGTGCGCTAGTTAGCAGCGATGCAAAGTCCAAGCATTGGTCGGAACTTCTCAGTCTTGACCCTGCCCAGATTCTTGGTGAAGATATCTGTAGGATTGTCAACGCCAGGTACAAAGAGTACTTGACGTGGCCAGCTTCAACGACATTGCGAATGTAGTGGTAGCGGATGTCAATGTGCTTAGTGCGCTTTTCAGTAACGGGATTTTCTGAAACGAATAGAGCACCCTGGTTATCGCTGCAGATGGGTACCTTCTCAAAGTTGTAACCGAGTTCAGAGAGAATATTTCGAATCCACATGACTTCTCAGAAGCAGTCGCTAAGTGCCATGTATTTGGCATCTTTAGTCGACGTTGCTACAGACTTCTGTGTGAAAGCACTCCAGTTAAAGGCTCCTCCTGCAAGCATTAGCAAGAAGCCAGCCTGAGAGCGACGGTTGGAAGCAGCCGCCCAATCTGCATCGGTGTATGCCACGAAGCCTAACTTGGAAGAGCCGTCATACTCGAGGGTGTAGTTACAAGTGCCTGATAGGTAGCGGCAGATATACAGCGCTCTGTTCAAGTACTGAACTGTGCAAGCTTTGTGACAGTGTACGCAATGTCCGGTTGTGTACCGAGCATAATGTAAAGTAGTGAGCCTATCACAATTTGGAAACGGCTCTGGCGAGCTTTGTTTAGCTCTCTTTCATTTGGTTGAGGAATATATCCCTCAGGAAGCGGAGTTTTTGCCATTTTGGCATTTGTCTGGCCGCAGCGTTCGAGTACTTTATCAAGGTAGGCGCATTGATCAATCACGATCTTGTTGCCAACTCGTTGTATGCGCATGCACAGAAACTCCTTTATGTCGCCCATATTGCGACACTCCCGCCATTGCATGGAGGACTCCTTTTCTTGGAGTACTTTTGCCTTGCTACGTCCGGCGAATATAGCGTCATCAACATAGACTACAGCAATGACCATGTCGTTGCCTGTGCCTTGACGTATATCGCCAGCATTGGACTTCAGTCTTTTGAAGCCGAGCTCAGCCATAGACTTGCTAAGGGCTTTCCACCAGGACAGTCCTGCCTGCTTAAGCCTGTAAAGGCGCTGATGGAGACGAAGCACCATGTGCTTTTTCCTTGAGCAGGAAAGCCATTGGGTTGTTCCATGTAGATCTCCTCATCTAACAGTCCGTACAGGTATGCGTTGCGCACATCGAGGCCGGTGAGGAAGAAGCCTTCGAGTGCCGCAAGGGCAAGTACGAATTTAACGGTTTCAAACCGTATGACTGGAGAGAAGATTTTGTCATAGTCGATTCCCTCAATTTGGGAGAAGCCGCGAGCTACAAGCCAGCGCTTTCTTTCGACCATCTGACTTCTCATCAAAAACCCATCAGTTCTTGATGACGTGTTTGCCTTTCGGCTGCGGGGTGAGTTCGAACACGCCTCTTTTGCTTAATGCATCGAGCTCGTCTTTGCATGCAGCACACCATTCTACCTGCTGTTTGCAGGCAGGCGGTTTATGTCACGTAAAGTCCAGTCTCGGACTGAAGACTTTGTTGCGTCAGGATCGACTGCTTGGGCAAGCAAATAATTGTAGAAATTTACTCCCCTTCCGGCACAGTCGTGCCAGTACGTCATCTGAAACTGGGCTTTCGCCTCCAGTGTCTCCAGTGGGCTCGAGTGATATCCGGAACAGGTTCGAGCTGTTCGGATGTAGAAGGGCTAGCAGAATGTGTGGCGGGGACACTGTCGGGCTGCTTGCTAGACTGACCGCGCCCTTGGTAGCTAACCTTGGTAGGCTTGGTCTGGCCAGTCTGCTTTTCCCAACTACAGATACCTCTATCAGCACCTAAAACTCGTGACGGTGCTTGTGACTGGTCGACACGGAGCCTGGATTTCTGACTGAAATCCTTCGTTCACGTAGTACTACGCCGCAGCCCAGCAGATATAACTGGTGGTGCCAGTACCTGCGGCTCTACTGTGGGTGGTGTCGCCTCGCGACAAAGCAGACTCGGGCTACGCCCCAACAGAGGGGCTCAGGGGTCGAACCGTTGTTCAACCCGCTCAGTCTCTTTTTGGCCGGAAGGAGGGTTAGAACGAGGTGCAGCTTGCCGTTTAGGCGGTGGCGCATCATCGTCACTATTGTCTGATCCTGCACCTTGCGAAGACTCATTGTCTTCATGTTGTTGGTGTTTTTGCGTAGGCGGGTCAGGCCGCGCGGGCATTTTGCCGTCAGGACACTTGGGGAAATAAGTTTTGCACCACTTGACTTGAGTTAAGCGAAATACAACGTTGTTGGGTTCTTTCATGAAGGTCCAACCATGCTCGTCACGTCCGATGTATGTCATCATTTCGGACTTTGGCCGTAGTTTGTTCTTGCAAATGTTGGCAGGGATAAATACCCATGCACCACAGCCAAACACGCAGATATTATCAATACGTGGTTTTTCACCCATGAGTGCCTCATAAGGCGTAACCCATTTTAATTGTGAAACGGTGGTGCAGTTGTAAAGCACTGTGGCGTGCATAACCGCAAATTCCCACCATGATGGAGGAATGCAAGCTGTGAAGCGCATAGCCTCGGCTTTGTCCATGAGGGTTCGATTGAACCACTCAGCACGTTCATTCTGCTATGGAGTATGTGGAACGCTAGTCAGGATTTTAATCCCTGCGTCTTTTAGCATTTGAATGAATGCGATTGACTTGTATTCTCCCCTGCATCCGACATCCAGCTCTCAACACTAGCTTTATGCTGGTTTTGAACCATAGCAAGAAAGTTCTTTGTCGCTTGGATGGCGACAGATTTTAGCCTTAGGCAAATGATCCATGCATGCGACGTATAATCATCAACAAAGGTGATGATATACTTGTACCAATAATATGAATCGACTGGGAATTCCTTCAAGTCACTTTGAATGAGCTCAAAGGGTCGCGATGCTCGTCGAGGCATTGGCGGGAATGAGCGATTATGCATTTTCCTTGTGCGCAGCTAGAGCAGGGTGAATCCGACTTGTTATTGTCGAAATCAGGACATTCGTCGTTGCTGACAGAAGTTAACGTAGGATTCGCTCAGAGGGATGTCCAAAACATCTATGCATTATTTCGTCCAAGACCAGCGCAAGGCCGTCTCGGTCAGTGTTCAAATAGTACACCGTTGCGTTTGGATAAAGCGGCACAAATTGCAATAATTCCTGGCGATTATCACTGTCTAGGATTTTAAGAGTAGTTGCGTCACCCTCGATTAACCGGTTCTGTCGTAGCAGCTGACCAAGCGAGATAAGATTCATATCCTTCTGTGAAGGCATAAGTCGAACATTTTTCAGTAGGACTTTAATTGTTCTGCTTATTGCGCTAAGATAGTAGTTGATGACAGAGTCACCTTCAGAAATAGTTACATGCCCATTAGCTGTTTTGAACAACAATTGGGTCAATGTTGTGCAAGTTGCGCAGTAAACTTCTCTGACTGGTAAAGTGAAATGATGCTCCAGAGTCGAGCAGCCAATCACTTGATTTTGCAAGGTTATTACCTTTGCAACTCTGACATGCGTTAAATAGCTTATTGTGCACACATCAGTCTGGTAATTGAAGGAAACCAGCTCCATTCAATACAGTAGCATACATGTGGTATCTACTGTTTAATCACA
Organism: Terana coerulea; assembly: GCA_024811115.1. NCBI lineage: Eukaryota > Fungi > Basidiomycota > Agaricomycetes > Polyporales > Phanerochaetaceae > Terana > Terana coerulea. Next base: position 10,796 of record JAKOGH010000951.1, read on the forward strand.
GCCCGCCGAGACACTGCGCAATCAGCTGCAAAGTATCAGTCAGTGTGATGCACAAGTACAGAGTTAGAGGGACGTACTCAAAATACGCGTCAATGATGTCCCATCTCTCGATTGTCCATTAGACATCCGGCATACTTGTCGTTGATGTCATCGTTGCTGTCCTTGTTTCGAGGGACACGGTGTTCTCGATGTCAGGGTGGTCGCAGGCATCAAAGCCGTCCTTCCTGTCGAGCGACATTTGCATGTCGACCTCTCTGACCAAATGATCGGCAAGGGTTTGCACGAGCTGCGCTTGGTGGGCGAGAAGTGCTGCCTCGACAAACTCTGGCTCAGCAAACTTGTATTTGAGAGCGACGTTGTTGAGTCGATGCGGGCGTCGAGCTCGGTGTGATGAGCATCGAGTATACGCTCGGCGATAGTTGAGGTCAGCCTGCTTGACGCAACGAGCCTTTCTGCGGCCTCATTTTCAGCGGCGTGGCGGCGAACTCGCTTCCTGGGCGACAGCCAGCTTGATAAGCTGGTTTTGCTCCTACCGTAAGTGTCCGCAACGCCTAGTCGAGGGTCGAGCCCTTATTCAAGGCAGCGTTCTTATCCGCAATCCACTGCTTGCGAGCAGTCTTATGGAGCTCTGCGGCCTTGCGGCTGGGCCTTGTGCAGAGTTTGAACTCGTCGTCCTCGTCAAGGATTGCTAACAATTTAGTTAGCTGGGAGATCGCCTAGAGTGAACTCCTGCTGGAATTCTAACTCACGAACGGCGTTCCGCAGGTTGCGGTGCTCAATATCCTGCATGGTGTCCGCGCAGTGAGCTGTGCTTGTTGGCATCGACGACCTCCTCAAGGGTCCGGATGCGCTCCTAGGACCCACGACCCCCAGCTTCTCAGCAAGGGCTAATGCCTTGTGGAAGGAGAACTGGTTGCTGTTGGCGAGCCAGAGCTCGCGTTCTCCTCATGCGAGACTGCATTTCTCAGCCTCGGACTTGGGAGCAGCACGTTGGGGTGAAGTCGTTCACTATCAAGATAACTGGGGCAGCGATGCAGGAGTGACCGTGGTCAGCGTCCTGGGCCTTGCCTTTGCCCTACCGCGCACTTGCGCCGGTCTTCTTCCTTTGCCGCTGTCGGCACTATCCTGCTGCTGCTGCTGCTGCCCTAAGGGCGCTGCTGCTGAACTGGGATCCTTCCCTTTGTTTTTAGCAGTGGTGACGTGTTTAGACTCTGTCTGCTTTCGCTGGCCACCAGAAAGCTTCCGCTGCTCCCATGCAGCGATGATCTGCTGTCCATACTGCTTGGGCTCAGGGCTTCTAGCAGGCAGAGAGACCAGGGATGTCTACCATCTTTTGATTCAGAGTGGTGACGGTGGCGACGTGCTTACCGTATGCTGGTGTCTTCGAGATGAGGAGCATTAGGTGTAAGACGGTCTACTTCCACATACGCATTAAGGTGGTCAATGGGATTGATTTGGCGATCGCGGTGCTAGGGAGTGGTCATCGGCGAAGTCTCCAAGAGGCCCTTGAAGTCAGTGTAGGCCATTCTCAGGGTGTTCTGTGGCGGCCTGCAAGAACTCGACAGGGCCTTGGCTGTCATTTCATTCTTCACCGGACCGTCCAATCCTGGTAAGTCAAGCAAAGGCAGATGAAGCCCATGGCCTGAGGTCGTCGTTGATCCAGTCGTCGAGCTTGTCGACAGCCCTAGAGTGCTCATGCTCATTGCCGGCACCTCGCCAGAGGCGGGAGAGCTGGGATGGCAGGAGTGGTACTCACAGCTGCAACTGCGGTGCGAGCGGGGGCTGCCGGGATAGTGCGAACTAAGGTCAGCACCGTCGGCTGGTTGTCAGGAGCTGACGAGAGATTCCCTGTCCAGGAACGACTTCTGCGTGTCATTCCAGTGCTTCCTAGTTGGTTCCGTCGAGAACGGAATAAGCTTCTCGAGGAGGAAGACATTGTTAAGTTCTGTAGGGACAGAACAGTCAGTACAATGTACTGACATGGCTTTAACCAAGGAGGCCC
>JAKOGH010000953.1:0-17194 GCA_024811115.1 Terana coerulea
AAGGGCAAGTACGAATTTAACGGTTTCAAACCGTATGACTGGAGAAGATTTTGTCATAGTCGAGCCCCCTCAATTTGAGAGAAGCCACGAGCTACAAGCCGCGCTTTCTTTCGACCATCTGACTTCTCATCAAAAACCCATCAGTTCTGATGACGTGTTTGCCTTTCGGCTGCGGGGGTGAGTTCGAACACGCCTCTTTGCTTAATGCATCGAGCCTGCTCTATGCAGCACACCCATCCCTACCTGCGTTTCGCAGGCAGGCGGTTTATGTCACGTAAAGTCCAGTCTCGGACTGAAGACTTTGTTGCGTCAGGATCGACTGCTTGGGCAAGCAAATAATTGTAGAAATTTACTCTCCTTCCCGGCACAGTCGTGCAGTACGTCATCTCGACACTGGGCTTTCGCTCCAGTGTCTCCAGTGGGCTCAGTGATATCCGGAACAGGTTCGAGCTGTTCGGATGTAGAAGGGCTAGCAGAATGTGGCGGGGACACTGTCGGGCTGCTTGCTAGACTGACCGCGCCCTTGGTAGCTAACCCTAGGCTCGGTCTGGCCAGTCTGCTTTTCCCAACTACAGATACCTCTATCAGCACCTAAAACTCGTGATGGTGCTTGTGACTGGTCGTACACGGAGCCTGGATTTCTGACTGGAATCCTTCGTCATGAGTACTACGCCGCAGCCCAGCAGATATAACTGGTGGTGCCAGCTACCTGCGGATCTACTGGGGTGGTGTCGCCGCGACGAGGCGGACTGGCTACGCCCAACAGAGGCTCAGGGGTCGAACCGTTGTTCAACCCGCTCAGTCTCTTTTTGGCGGAAGGAGGGTTAGAACGAGGTGCAGCTTGCCGTTTAGGCGGTGGCGCATCATCGTCACTATTGTCTGATCCTGCACCTTGGGCGAAGACTCATTGTCTTCATGTTGTTGGTGTTTTGCGCAGGCGGTCAGCCCGCCATGGGCATTTTGCCGTCAGGACACTTGGGGAAATAAGTTTTGCACCACTTGACTTGAGTTAAGCGAATACAACGTTGTTGGGTTCTTTCATGAAGGTCCAACCATGCTCCCGTCGTCCGATGTATGTCATCATTTCGGACTTTGGCTGTAGTTTGTTCTTGCAAATGTCGGCAGGATAAATACCCATGCACCACAGCCAAACACGCGGATATTATCAATACGTGGTTTTTCACCCATGAGTGCCTCATAAGGCGTAACCCATTTTAATTGTAGTAGTGGTGCAGTTGTAAAGCACTGTGGCGTGCATAACCGCAAATTCCCACCACGAAGGAGGAATGCAAGCTGTGAAGCGCATAGCCTCGGCTTTGTCCATGAGGGTTCGATTGAACCACTCAGCACGTTCATTCTGCTGTGGAGTATGTGGAACGCTAGTCAGGATTTTAATCCCTGCGTCTTTTAGCATTTGAATGAATGCGATTGACTTGTATTCTCCCCTGCATCCGACATCCAGCTCTCAACACTAGCTTTATGCTGGTTTTGAACCATAGCAAGAAAGTTCTTTGTCGCTTGGATGGCGACAGATTTTAGCCTTAGGCAAATGATCCATGCATGCGACGTATAATCATCAACAAAGGTGATGATATACTTGTATCCAATAATATGAATCGACTGGGAATTCCTTCAAGTCACTTTGAATGAGCTCAAAGGGTCGCGATGCTCGTCGAGGCATTGGCGAATGAGCGATTATGCATTTTCCTTGTGCGAAGCAGAGCAGGGTGAATCCGACTTGTTATCGAAATCAGGACATTCGTCGTTGCTGACAGAAGTTAACGAGGATTCGCTCAGAGGGATGTCCAAAACATCTATGCATTATTTCGTCAAGACCAGCGCAAGGCCGTCTCGGTCAGTGTTCAAATAGTACACCGTTGCGTTTGGATAAAGCGGCACAAATTGCAATAATTCCTGGCGATTATCACTGTCTAGGATTTTAAGAGTAGTTGCGTCACCCTCGATTAACCGGTTCTGTCGTAGCAGCTGACCAAGCGAGATAAGATTCATATCCTTCTGTGAAGGCATAAGTCGAACATTTTTCAGTAGGACTTTAATTGTTTTGCTTATTGCGCTAAGATAGTAGTTGATGACAGAGTCACCTTCTTCAGAAATAGTTACATGCCCATTAGCTGTTTGAACAACAATTGGGTCAATGTTGCAAGTTGCGCAGTAAACTTCTCTGACTGGTAAAGTGAAATGATGCTCCGGAGTCGAGCAGCCAATCACTTGATTTTGCAAGGTTATTACCTTTGCAACTCTGACATGCGTTAAATAGCTTATTGTGCACACATCAGTCTGGTAATTGAAGGAAACCAGCTCCATTCAATACAGTAGCATACATGTGGTATCTACTGTTTAATACAGCCCGCCGAGACACTGCGCAATCAGCTGCAAAGTATCAGTCAGTGTGATGCACAAGTACAGAGTTAGAGGGACGTACTCAAAATACGCCGTCAATGATGTCCTGCGGATCTCTCGATTGTCCATTAGACATCCGGCATACTGTCGTTGATGTCATCGTTGCTGTCCTTGTTTCCGAGGGACACGGTGTTCTCGATGTCAGGGTGGTCGCAGGCATCAAAGCCATCCTTCCTGTCGAGCGACATTTGCATGTCGACCTCGTCGGACCAAATGATCGGCAAGGGTTTGCACGAGCTGCGCTTGGTGGGAGAGAAGTGCTGCCCTCGACAAACTCTGGCTCAGCAAACTTGTATTTGAGAGCGACGTTGTTTGAGTCGATGCGGGCGTCGAGCTCGGTGATGTGAGCATCGAGCATACGCTCGGCGTAGTTGAGGTCAGCCTGCTTGACGCAACGAGCCTTTTCTGCGGCCTCATTTTCAGCGGCGGTGGCGGCGAACTCGCTTTCCTGGCGACAGCCAGCTTGATAAGCTGGTTTTGCTCCTACCGTAAGTGTCCGCAACGCCTCTAGTCGAGGGTCGAGCCCTTATTCAAGGCAGCGTTCTTATCCGCAATCCACTGCTTGCGAGCAGTCTTGCGGAGCTCTGCGGCCTGCGAAGCTGGGCCTTGTGCAGAGTTTGGAACTCGTCGTCCTCGTCAAGGATTGCTAACAATTTAGTTAGCGTGGGGAGATCGTCTAGAGTGAACTCCTGCTGGAATTCTAACTCACGAACGGCGTTCCGCAGGTTGCGGTGCTCAATATCCTGCATGGTGTCCGCGCAGTGAGCGTTGTGCTTGTTGGCATCGACGACTTCCTCGAGGGTCCGGATGCGCTCCTAGGACCCAATGACCCCGAGCTTCTCAGCAAGGGCTAATGCCTTGTGGAAGCGGAGAACTGGTTGCTGTTGGCGAGCCAGAGCTCGCGTTCTCCTCGATGCGAGACTGCATTTCTTCAGCCTCGGACTTGCGGGAGCAGCACGTTGGGGTGAAGTCGTTCACTATCAAGATAACTGGGGCAGCGATGTAGGAGTGACCGTGGTCAGCGTCCTGGGCCTTGCCCTTGCCCTTACCCGCGACTTGCTGCGCTGGGTCTTCTTTCCGTTGCCGGCACCATCCTGCTGCTGCTGCTGCTGCCCGTTAGGGCGCTGCTGCTACTTGAACTGAGGATCCTTCCCTTTGTTTTAGCAGTGGTGACGTGTTTAGCAGACTCTGTCTGCTTTCGCTGGCCACCAGAAAGCTTCCGCTGCTCCCATGCAGCGATGATCTGCTGTCCATACTGCTTGGGCTCAGGGCTTCTAGCAGGCAGAGAGACCAGGGATGTGTCTACCATCTTTTGATTCAGAGTGGTGACGGTGGCGACGTGCTTACCGTATGCTGGTGTCTTCGAGATGAGGAGCATTAGGTGTAAGTACGTGTCTACTTCCACATGGGCCGCATTAAGGTGGTCAATGTGGGATTGGATTTGGCGATCGCGGGTGCTAGGAGTGGTCATCGGGATGCGAGTCTCAAGAGGCCCTTGAAGTCAGTGTAGGCCATTCTCAGGGTGTTCTGGGTATAGGCGGCCTGCAAGAACTCGTACAGGGCCTTGGCTGTCATTTCATTCTTCACCGACTGTCCAATCTGGTAAGTCAAGCAAAGGCAGATGAAGCCCATGGCCTGGAGGTCGTCGTTGATCCAGTCGTCGAGCTTGTCGACAGCCCTAGAGTGCTCATGCTCATTGCTGGGCACCTCGCCAGAGGCGGGGAGAGCTGGGATGGCAGGAGTGGTACTCACAGCTGCAACTGCGGTGCGAAGGGGCTGCCGGGATAGTGCGAACTAAGGTCAGCACCGTCGGCTGGGTTGTCAGGAGCTGACGAGAGATTCCCTAAGTGCCCAGGAACGACTTCAAGGTGTCATTCCAGTGCTCCCAGTTGGTTCCGTCGAGAACGGGAATAAGCTTCTCGAGTGAGGAAGACATTGTTAAGTTCTGTAGGGACAGAACAGTCAGTACAATGTACTGACATGGCTTTAACCAAGGAGGGGCCCTTGAGGGCACCCTCAAGCCTACTCAGCTTGCCCGGCATAGATGGTGCACTGAGAAGCGCAACCGTCACGCACGATGGTAGCGAATAGGTACAGGTGAGTTTACCAAATGAGCTAGTTGCTGCTGCAAGTGACGGCACAAGCAACCACGTCATCGGGGCTCATAACCTGTAGAACTGCAGCCCATACAGCGGTGTACACTCCTACCGAGGCCTAGAGGAAGCTAGAATGGTTACTCACCTGTAGGTTGGTTGATACACACATTAGTAGGTTGAGAGTTGTAAGAGTCTTATTGTGTATGGCGAGTGAGCTGCCTTATATATAATACAGGGTGGCTATACTACAAACAGACACAAATAGGTACCAGGACAATAGACAATAGGGATCGTCATGGTGGAACCTGGTAGAACAATAGAGAAAATGTGAGCAGAGCACTTATGGCGTCTATTTGACTCAACACAAACCTGCTCCATAGTGGTCAGCAAGTGTTGTTGATAGCAGTAGCTATACATGTGAAATGTTGGACTTACTGTGGTGTATACAGGTGAGAGGCGGACTTCAGAGGCAATGGGCAACGCGCTTTATGTATGCCTGAAGACCCGGAACTGGTCTCTCAGGCATTTGGGTCACGCCATTGGTGAAGGGACAATAGAAAAGGACCGAGATACATACAATTTTAGATGCGAGTGTAGAGCATCAGCTTCACACGTGCTCAGGAATAGAATGCCATAGCAAATAGTTTCTCGCATGGGCTCAGGTAAACTCTGATAAAATTTAGTCAGTTGACCAGACGTTACCCAAGAAGAAAGGATCTACTCGCAGCTCTCAGAGACTGTGGTAGAGCAGACCATGCATCGTAGAGTATCATAGGCTATACTACCCTATTATACCCTTTGCTTTCAATGAATAACTCCGGTACATACCATAGACAACATTAACTACATAACTGAAGCTCCTTTCCTGATGTCATTTTTACCACCTCTGGTGTATGTATCTTTGGCCATTCCCGCAGACATTTCAAACTGCTCAAAGCAGACAGTCCCCAGTCTTTCTCTTAGAACTACGTCCTTGCAGCTGGAATGGGCTCTGAAGTCACCCGGCTATCTCAGCATTTCATTTTCATCAAGACTTGTCATAGAAAATTATCTACTAGGGGCAGTTATGATGGTACCCACGCTATCATTGAAGAGGATCCATTAGGAAGGAAAGGCCGGGCACTGGTCATTATGTCCTTCTGCTTTCCGTCAGCTCTATTGGCTTCAGAAAACATGACGAGGAACGTCATCCGCATGCTCATCTTGAAGACACTCTACTCTACCTTATTTTACCCCACTTTCAGCAATGTGGGCCGGTTCTTTGAAATCCCTTTCATCGATGAGAGTGTGCTCATCACCTGTGAAAAACTGGCGGTAACCTCTGATCTCTCTGTATTGTCCCTTCCGCCTGGCCTAAGCCACATCAAGATGTCGATCCCGTCTAGGTCACTGTTGATACCTCACTCTGTCACACGTTGACAATCCGTGCCACCATTACGAACGCAGGTGCTAAAATTGCCTTAGCCGATAAGTCAACCCCTGTGAAGTTCGACCAGACCGGCTTATGCAGCGCTGGCCTGATGATTGGCTCAAGCTGGATGCAGGACGTACTGTTTCCCTTGCCAGTTGACGTGCTGAACGCCAGAATCCGCATATCTCGAAGGAAATCGTGGATTGAGGTCAGTATCATCAAATTTTCTATAAAACAAAATTCATGCAATCCCATTCTAATTGTTTGTGCACGATAGGTTATAGTCAAGCTAACAATGCTTGGACTGCTGCTTCCAAAGCTCACTCCTCCGCATTTCTCCATGGTTAGCCATAACTCCATCTTTGCAGCCTGGAATATGCATCATGTCTGCCTCGATCATCTTCCTCGGCTCTCGACAGTTAACTCCTCACTTCTAAAGTGGGTTGACAGGCATCTTCTCACCACTTTATCTGAGTGAGAGCTCAAGATGAAAAAAGGGAACCATCTACCAGGACCCTCTCAGCTCTACCAAGAATGCTTTATGCACCATCTTCTCAGCAACCATCAAAGCCTGTGGCAATGCAGAAAGAGCACACATCCATTCTCAGAGGCCTGAGAGGGGTCATTGAATGTGTAATCTTTGTATTCGGTATTTGCCTTGACTCTCCAGTCCAAAACGTCCTTGTGGATGGATACGTGATGGTGCCGGACGCTCAAAGCTCCGCCCGACCTACAGAAAGCTGTTGAACGCCTGGACAGCTCCACTACATACATCAACCTCTCAGAGCTAGAAGCTGCTGCTTGGAAGTTCCTCCTACCACCCTCCGTTGAGCAGTGCAGAGACTGGGCACACTCGGAGGATTGCGGATATATAACCACTGTCAGGGTCCCTCTCCACCAGTTCGGGTGGTGCGCCAATCTGTTGATGCGGCGTGGGCAAGGTTGACACAGTGTTCCGTCTAGTGTGGCCGTGGTCAGGTCCTAAACCGTGGTTTGAACCTTGAACCACAGAACCGAACTGACAGTTCGCTCTAGGTCAGGTCCGGTTTGTGAACTTGTAGACCCGGTTTGGTTCTGAGTTCGACAAATAAGTGAGCTTGCTGAACCGCGTCCGAACTGAACTGAACCTTGTGAACCGAGGACCAAAAGGTAGCTCTGTGGCTATGAAAAATGGTGAAGGAAGTGCAAAGAAAGTGTGAAAATGTGTGTGAGCGTGCTTGTTTGAACATAGTTGCCTTATTTGGGCTGCCATGTTGTGCCAAAAATGGGCGCTTACTCATTCATCGCAAGTGCACCCACTGTTCGTATTACCACTCTCGTCTGAAAGGGCGAGTATTGGCTTATTAAGTGAGTAAACATCTGTTCTAAATGTATGTGCACATTTAGAGTACAAGGGAGGTCATATATCACAGTGCATGGTCCATGTACAGCTCAGCAAGGATTATTTGTGGCAACTTACCGGTTCCTTGGTTCGAACCAGTTCGTGAACCTGAACCTAATCGCATGAACCAGTTCATGAAAGAGTAACGGTCCCGTTCGGTTTTTGGTTCAGGTTCACTACTTACTGCTTGGTTCAGGTTCGCGTTCTGCTGAAACAGGTCAAAAACCGGACCAAACCGGACCGCGGCCACACTAGTTCCGTCGAACGTGCGAGTGGGCCCCTTACGCTAAGCAGGCCACCAAAATCGCCCTCAGCCCTGTCTTCGCCGTCTCCTTCGTTGAGCCCATGCCCAAGGAGCTGGAATTCACAGACGTCGAAGCGTTTTTGAAGGATTACACGCTTCCGATTGACACCTGGCGCAGGGTGAAGATGGAGGGCAGCCGGAATGACAGGTCGCACGCAGACACAATCTGCGCGATGTGCTTGTGGTGGATTCTGCGAGGAGTGCGAGGGCAGTGCAAGTGCGAGACTGTGGTGTACTGCAGTAAGGAGTGTCAGAAGTTTGACTGGGACATGCACAAGAGGTTGTGTCCGTGGTAAGTACACGAAGAATCGTTGCCAAAGACTGGGGTAAATCAAAATAGCTCCGCATGAATTTACTAGTACTTTATATGTATACTGTGGCTAACCGATAAGATAAAAAGCATTATATCTTTGACAAATGGTACTCTTTACTTTGCCATCATGCGGTACGGACGAGCATCCAGGGTCACTGTATACGCACGCGGATATTACGTGCGAACGCGGCACCTTTGCCGCGAGCGTCTTGGGACCTTCCGACGCCGCGACCTACCACATCCCAGCCATTCGCACCCCCCAACGTTGGCACCTGGACTGGCACGTTTTTGGAGGAGTACTAAACAACCAGATTTACCGTTACACAAACGTTGAGCTCAGGCAGTGCCGCTGTCGGACGCTTATTTCTCGCTTCCCATTACCAGCACGCACTGCGTGGCCATCAGTATATCCCCCGCTCGCCTCGAACATGCACCCAGCCTGGCTTATTACCGAAATAACAGAAAATATTATCAGCCATATTGAGCAAAGCGATGCGCAATTTGGATACAATAAGTCTTCCCGCGTACTCCTTCGGTTGGCCCTGACCTATCGTCTATTGTGCAAGCCAGCGTTGGATTCCTTGTGGAAATCTATCGAAGATATCCTCTGTTTTACGGGCTGCTTCAGCAAGACCTGTGAGTGGGTGGATTGCCGTGACTGGGGAAGTACGAGTGCCAACGAGTACCTCGTATGTCGCACCATTTGGCTATTCTCAGATTATTGTGGCTAAACCTATGACACTGTCGTTTGCCTGCTCATTTTTCCTATTGCAGGGCGTTGGAGGGCCTTCGACACCAAATGAACGCTCTCAGTTTCGCAGATACGCCGCTCGTGTGCGCTACCTCAGGCTGGAGATACCAGTACCGGCTGAGCCGTATGACTCGGAATTCTTGGACGTGCTCCTAGACAGCTTCCCCGATCCAAATCCACTGTTTCCCAATCTCCGCAGCCTCACATTTGACTCTTCTTTTGACTACAACTACATCCGGCTCTTCGTCACACCATCCCTACAGGCTGTCTCTTGGAAGCACGAACCAGGGTTTGACTTCGCGCTGGTGTCACTCGTAGACGCGCTGCGAGAATCCAGCTATCAGCACTCTCTTGAGAAATTCACCATCTCTGAAAATATGCGATGCTCCGGGGAGGTTTCAACCGCGCTATCGAGATTATTTTCGTCCGGAAACCATCTTCGCGATGTCAACGTTGATGTCTTATCCGTGAACAACCTCGAGGCTCTCCTCCGTCTTCCTCATTTACAGATTCTCGCAACAAATGTATGCGTTGACGTCGACTACGACGCCATGCGCAGTGCCCTTGGAGAAAAAATCCATGCTCGTGGCCTTTCCTCGCCTACATACTCTCAACCTGCGTCCCGCCGGCAAGTCTCACAGGCCCACCATCTCATTCCTCCAATCCATCTGTACCCTCATGCCTTCGCTTCGTCGCCTCACCCTCGACCATTCTCAACTGAGGAGAGATACAAGCCGAGGGAGAAAGGAAGAAGACGAGACATCTCGACCGATCAAGCAATTGTTTGGAGGCAATTGGATCACTGATCCAACTGCAGTATCTTTGCCTTGAAGGTTGCTACTCCTCCGATCCCAATAATATGGTGGATGACTATGCGCTTCCATCACTATTTTGTCTTAATCAACTCACGACGCTCGATTTGCGGCATCATTCCTGCTTGGTCACCAAGTCTCTATTGCGGGACATTGCATCGGCATGGCCCCACATGTGCGAACTCTACCTGGGAGGGTCTTCCGTCTCTCAGGGACGTTCTACGTCTGTGGATAAGCAAGCTCTTCCTATCCTCCAAGACCTACTTCCTCTAGCCTCTGGTTGCCCACAGCTCAAAATCCTTAGTGTCGCAGTTTACATACCGAAGACAGATGATGTTGATATGGCCATAGACCCTCCGACACCCACCGAATCCGCGCTGGAAACTTTGCACTTGATTCCGTTGAACTCATCCAAGTTCAAGGGAGCGCCACACCCCAATGTTGCAATCTTTCTAGCCAACGTCTTCCCTCATGCTGAAGTCACTGGCGATTTTGCTCGCTCTACATCGCGGGAATTGTGCACTGAACTCAACTTCATGAAGAACCAAGTCCTGGCGTCACGTACGGAGCAGAACATGCAGCGGGAGTGTGCGGGCTCGGACGCTCCACAAGTGAGTGGACTCCACTAGATTCATGCGCTAAGTATCGTCGATTCGTAGAACAACGCTGATTTGAGCTTGGCATCGTTAGGTCCGTCCCGTAATTTGGTGAGTCGCGTTGCGCTCTTGTATTGATTGCGGACGAAAGCCAGAACACGTCGCGCGGTAAATATTTCATCACAGTAGTGCTTCTGCGGACTCATTGAACTGGGGTCCTGGGTCAGTCTACACATATTCTACACATCCTCCCCAAATCTTCTAAATACAATCCACGACATCTCCTTCTGCCATGTATCTTGTATCTCGCAATTTACCGTGCTTTTGCCACGTGAGTTTGTCTGCCGCTGTCACTGAAGATGCGTCTGAGGCTATGAATAGGCCGTGAAACGCAGGAGTTTGATTGCACGGACCCTGACTAATGTATACTGGCTTATGTCAAAGAAGTATGCAGCCTACAGACTCATGATATGGACGACGCAACAATGAGCAGCACACGTCCGTTCACATTGCCCGAATAATTCCAGACGCAGCGGAAACCGCTGCTGCATTTGATTCCTTACAGCGTCATGGTCCAGGGCTGGTTCTGACACGATAGCGTAAGCCAGCTCAAAACCAACGCGGAAGGGTGATCTGTAGTAGAGGAGAATGCTCGACTGAATAAGGCGATATACGGATAGACAACCTGGACGTGTACTATACAGTACACTCTCATCCTGAGGGAGAAAGGAAACTACAGGCTAGTACGCTTGATAAGCTCAACAACGCCTTCTGTACCTGCTATCCTCTCTAGTCGCATGTAGTCATAGCGCGAATAGAGGATACGGCATGTGACGTCTCCAGGCTCGACGCCTTCATCGAGGAAAGGGTACGACAGCAGTTCGGTGTAGAACTGAGGGTGGTCTGGTGGGGCGTAGAACACCAGATTGCGGATTCCACGGATTTTGTAGCTGTACTCCGGGGTCAGCATCTCTATAGGACGACGGATGGAGACGCTCAATCGTACCGGCGGAAGAAGTGAAAGCGCTCGCTGATCAGAAGGAAGGACTTCTTGCCGCTGAAGAAGGCGTGGCGGGCTCGGGAGATATCCTGGTTGAAGAATATCTGAAATGATTGTTGAAGATAGCCGAATTTCGCGAGGAAGAGAACGTACTCAGAGAGGACAGCGAAGGACACGCCCCGCGGTTTTGCGGAAATAGTTGTGCACCCTGATGAAGTCAAACGACGACGGAATGAAGACTACCGTCTGGGTACTCTGCACTGCCGATTTGAGGATCGAAGGGAGTAACTGAGAAGGTTTGTCAGAGTTTACGAGCTGTACGAGTGAGGCACGCTAGTTACCTGAGTGGTGAAATGCTGGAAGCGCTTATCTGCCTCGTCCTTCGGGCTGACACAATCATACTGTACGAAACTCTGCCGACGATCGCAAGGACGGGAGTGAGCATGTGGCGACATTCAGGTACACGCTGGTCATCATGGACCCACCTGGTCAACGCCTTCTGGAATGGGCACGGGTTGCCAGCGACGGTCCGTCCTGATCTTGCCTGCCACGTTCATGAGAGTGTTATTAAACAGAGCACGCGTTTCGGGAGTTTCGTATGCCGAGAATAGGACTGTTTGGCGGAGGAAGGCCGCACTGAACAGGTGCTATGTTAGTGCATTCTCCCACAAGGGTCGAAGAGCAACTCACTGTCCGTCAAGGTACCAAGGTTTGATACGTGAGAAGTCGACGTCGTGTGATTCCTTGGGAAGCTTGTTTAAATGCGACAGCACAAACTGAACGTCACATAAGTCAATGTGAAGCTCTAACTTCACATCCATATGGAAACGTACTTGGGCGTGTTCCCAATTTTGCATGGTCAGGGCGTCCATCTGGTCCACAATCAGGATTTCGATTGACGACAAAAAGTCCGCATTCCTGAAAATCATTAAATATGAGCAGGGTATTTCTTTCCAGACACTAGGATCGCGCGTACTTCTCCTTCTCGATGGACATCCTCAATCCCAAAGGACTGGCCAAGATCACATCGCACGCGTAGAAGTCTGCGAAGAGCTTCACGCTCTTTCTCGTCAACTTGACTCCCACCCTAAAGCTGTCGTCGACGTTGCCCTTGAACATCTCCTACGTGATCTGCTGGGTACGTCCCTGGTTCCGCGGCAGCTAGCTTGTCCACGCTCCCAGGTGGTAAGCCGTACTCGGATTCGAAACGTCCGCGATTCTCGACTTGGAACTCCGGAGAAGGTGTGTGAGATATCAAAGCCGACACCCAATGGCGTGCGAAGGATCGGAATGGAAGGAGAATGAGGACGGAGGGGCGGGTGAAACCTTGATCGTGGACGTCTTCTGGCGTAGGTGCATCCGACTTTTTAGCATGCGCTATTCGCTCGTTGTTCTTGAGCACACGTCTACGCTTTCTGGATATTGTGGTTCAGAACAGCCTCAACAGAAATATGATTTGCGCTCACTTGGTGATATGGTTTAGCGCATGCAAGGCAGTAGCCTCTCTCAAGCTTCGCTGATTTTCCAAAGGTGTACGGGTGATACAAAGATCCCTGTTCGTTGATAGCACACCAAGGATGTCGTTCTGTAGGGTAGCAAGTTCTATGAAGCTGGATTGAGCCAGAGCTCGGGCGAAGCATTCTGTACCACGGACAAACCTGTCGGTAGCTTGGCCTGACTATGCTGAAATGGTTTCCGCAATCTATCCAAAATCTAAATGACCCATAAGCAAGGAAAATGGGACGGGCAAGTGCAGGCGTACCGCAGGCTTGACTTCCCGCTTGTCTGTCGATACAGCGCCAGAACCCGGCCTCAGGGTAATAATCCACTGCACCGCCTAGCTTGCCATAATGTGCTCTCCTAGTCTTCCACGCTTTCTTTTCCACGCACTGACGTGTTTCTTCTGAAAGGTCCGACGAATTGGGGCCAAAATGGGCTTCGTATGGGTCACTTGGACTGTCTGGCACTCTGTTAGGCCAGCCATGTCCATGCCGCGGTCAGAGTAAACGCACCGAGGGAAGTATCATCCTCAGGTTCGGCTTCAGCCACGGCACTAGCGTCCGTGATAGCAGCTGTCTCGCCATCTTGCTTGTGAGACTCCTCTATGGCATCCTCCTGCTCGTTCGCTTGGGCTTCTCCAAACTGGACGTTCCGCCGCTTGTTGAGCTTTTCCGTCGCACGACTATCGTCCAGAATCCATTTTCGTTTTCCGGCCTTTGTAGCGGATACGTTTAGGAGTGTCAAAAGCTGGGTGGTTGCTTCGTGTCCGCGGTCAACAGCCATAGAGGAGGTTAGCAGTCGGAAGGTGGTAAATTACAAAAAGTGCAAAAGGCAAGTGCATCAATTCCCTCCCGGCGTTTTTGCACGTGGATCTCGCGTGGGCGGTTCGAGCATCCGGTGCTCGTCCCGACTCACCGTATTTTGGAAACTTGCCTTCACACCGCCATCTCCCTCCGGTGAACCCTGGCACACCCCGCGTCGACTCGCATCTCATCTGTTCACATTCTTGTTGCTTGGTATTGTGCAAAACTATCTCTTCGTCAAGTCCTTTCTTGGCTGCATCGTCCAGAACGCCAGTTCACTCCTCAGCATCTAACTCTTCGTAATGCCGGAATATACCCATGCTGTACTTCTTCCTCCTTCCACTGACGAGATACTCCTTGATTCCTGGCTCATTTTCGACGCGGTCTTTAAGGGCGAAGACATTAGTGTATTCCCCGCTTTTCTTCAGTGCCTCGATGCGTTTGGGGAAGGCAAAGCTTACACCGTCCAAGACCTCGAAAGCAAGCGGCAAATGAGTGCCTATACGCGGCCGTAAGATGGCTGTCGATCTCACCTGGAAGAGGACCAAGTCTGCCGTCGTTGTTGTCGACCCAAACAAGTATGTGCCACCATTGTTCTTGGCCTCCGGGTTTGTGGTCAGGACGGTCTGGAAGTACTTCAAGAACTTGGGTAGGCGGTTCGCACGGTAAGATTTTGCCTTGGCGATGGCTTCCTCCTTCTGGTTCTCATAATAGTCTTCCACAGCGATGGGATGGTGAGTATCGTGCGTCTAAGATACCTGCCGTTAGTTGCGTATGATAACACTGGTCATGGCAACTCGCCTCATTGTTCAAATCAAGAGCCGTCAGCACCAGCTGGTTTACGACACTCCTGGTCTCCTCTGCGTCCTCGCCTTCCTTCTTCCCTGCCAGCCCCAGCTTTGGCGCGATGTGGTTCAGAATGGCCGGCGTCTGCGAGAGTATACGCCCGGACGGCAACTTCAGCGCGGGCGGCGCGAATGCATGAGGGTGTCCACTCTTTGCTGGGTCCGTGATCGACGGTACAAGCGTTTTGGGCTCGTTTTGCTCAACGTAGGGGACGCCGGCATACTCGAAAGCTAGACGGACGTGTTCACCACGGCCTGGGATACCGGGCCACTGATACGACGGCCGAACGTCAGCACGTAAAAGTCTCAACAAGCTGAAGCACGAACATAATAGAGAACATAGTCTTCCTTCTTCTGTCTCTTCGCGGCGGGTTCGCTGGCGGGTTCGACGGATGACATTCTGCGGGATACGCTGTGAGCGAACGGGGTGAGTGAGAACGGTCCTCGTGAGCTCAGCCACCCCCTTATAACTGATGATGACTTCAATTTATAGAGAGAAGTCGTAGGAGCAGGCAAATGGTCTCTGCCGACGCTCTCATGCTCACCAAAACTGTATCACTGCGATTTGTCACCGTAATGACGTCACGGGTATACCTTGTGCTGCGTCGCTCAGGGCTGATGCGCCTGTGTGTCCAGTGACACCCACCACCACCCAGTCGTGTCCAGAGGGCTTGGCACTGCCGGCGGCAGCTGCCACATTGCCTGCTAATCTTCTCTGTTACCTTTAGCACTATCTGAACGCATTTGATGAAGAACAACCTCCCAGAAGGATATTGGAGTGCTCCGTTAGCTTGATAGTCGTATACACAACAGTCAGCCTGTTGATCCTCGATGTTGAAGAAGTTTTTTAACAGTCGGCCAGGCTGTAACCCGGTGATCTACAATCCTCAGTGTCGCTGAGCGGACATGTTTTTATAGGTATGTTTCTCTTTCCGTCGTGAGTGATACAAGTAATGAATTGATTAATTTTAGGCTACCTCTCAGCGGATCCGCAATGCACGCGAGGCGGGAGGATAGGTCTGACCTTCGTCCTTGCATCTTCCACTCTCGGCTGTCTAGCGTTGCTTCTTAAAGCCATCATTGGCAACGTCGATCATCATTGCTAGTTGTGCATCCGCTTTCCGCTTTTCTGCTCAATGGTTTGCGAAGTGGATGCTATTGGAGCGTACAAAGTAAGTTTTTCAGTGGTCGACTTTCTGTGCAAGTATAATACTTGAGGCAGGTTCCCACACGAGTGCAAGTTTATCAGTAAAGACGGACGACGGTACCGTGCAAGTGAGCGATCGCCTCCCGCTCTGGCCAATAGGCTAGCGTACGGTAAATCACCTTAAGCGTTGAAAGGCATGCGCGAGCTAATTTTTGTCGACATGTCAGGAATTAGAGGAGCCGCAGACGCTGCGCAAGTTCGGACCGCAGATCCTTCGCTTAGACACCATCTGTGCGGCAGCTGTGCCGCCTTATGGAATGTGCGAATATCGGAAGCTCTTTGCACCGGGCACCCCCAGTTCATGAGGGAGCCAGGCCCAAGCATCCTGACGGCACTGTAGCTTCGGTGACCCGCCGCCCCCTGCCAAAATGTGGTCTAACGATCCGGTAATGCAAGGCAGTCGGGCTACGTCTTGCGCTGTAGGCTGGCATATATTCTGATTTGTGTCGGCCCATGCCTGCGTCTGTGTCAGACCGTTCACGAAGAGTGCGCTGCGAATGCAAATTCCCGATGGGATGGTTATGCAATGCCTAGCTGCGGTCTCCGGAAACCGGCCGAGCATCAAGCGCTTTTGGTGTAGCGCCGCCGCAGAGTCTGGCATTGCGAATCGCTATCCTCGATAATCGGCTGAGGTACCGGTCCCAGGTATGTAGGTTAGTCACTCTGCTCTCCAGGATAGTTGCCCATTACTACCCTCTTAGCTTCATATACTCGAGGGCAAGGGCTAATTCGAGCCTAATCCCGTGAAGTCAACAGAGGTTCGACGACTTTGACTCTTGAGCATACAGGAGGACCGAGTAGGTCTCTGCAGCGTCCGACGCGAGTCGGACCGCAAAGCACGTTTGTCATGGTGCTGCATGTCGTACACGGTGTTCTCACATTCTGCAACGTCCGCCGAGAGCTTGTCTTACGCGCAATCTAAAAGCGCAGATTGATTGCTGCTGTGAGCTGTCCGAAGTATGGTGGCGGCAGGTTCCCGATGGATACAATGCGGTTCGGCAACTCTAGAAGTCTCAGTTCGAGTGAGTTCGCGGTTCGATCCTGGGAACGGCGCTGTTCACCCTGTCAGTTTGAACCCTTCCACGGGCCTGCTCGAGGAAAGAAGCCGCCTCCATTCATACCATCATCACTGTCCGTCCCGTATGAAGCGGTGGTGGGATAGCTACACGTGGAGAAATTATCTCATCGCGCACGCCAGTGAGTACGCCGCTACCCCTATTTAGCTCGAACTTTCCAGGCGACTGAGCATACGACATGACCTAGGGGGAGCGTTACGTCAAAGTTACAGGACAGTGCTACCATGATGTCGACGAACGCTGAACTATTCTACAGGCAAGCAGTTGATGCCGCCGCGGAGTTTGTTTGGAGTAAATCTTACTGATAAGATGCCGTGGGATGTGAGTGCTTTCCGCACACGACGGACCCGCGCTAGTGATCGTCATTTTCTGGCAGGCTAACTTGGACATAGGGGGCACGGCCAAATTAGCATCGCCATTGAGGGAGCCTGTTAAAGGCATGCCGCAACGCAGGAAAACTTCTTTTCTCGCTACATACGCCAGCGCGACGTAGAACAACGATTCGGGGTGCGAGTCTGTTTCCGCCGGTCAGCCTTCCAGCTCAGATACAAAATAATAAATATATTGATTGACGGCCTGTAAAATCAGGTTCTAACGTGGAACACGATGCATCGTCGCGTCTCGTTATAGGCAAATATCATCTGAGGTGAACGGGGCTGTGAACCCGTGGTTCAGCAC
>JAKOGH010000954.1:0-10665 GCA_024811115.1 Terana coerulea
ATAGAGCTTATATACTGGGTTATAATGGTGATATTCAAAACTCCAGACTTGTTATTGATAACATCTTTAAGGCTTTGTGCACTTTAAAAACTAGACTAATAAGAAATTCAATATGCATTTATATGTTAACTAGGCTAAAATAGAGAACTGTACCTATATTAACTTTAAAAGTGTAATAGTATAAGTATGTATATTGGCTGATTAGCAAAAAAAAAAAGGGAAAGAACTAAATTAGCTGAAAACAATATAATAATAAGAGTTTTAATAATAAATAAAAGCAATAGCAAGATAAGTGTCATAAGCTCCAAGTAATGTCATAAATATAGCACAAATAACAAGCAAGTAAGTTAAAAGATAATGATAAGCTATTAATAAAATATGAAATAGTGAGAAATTAGGCAAAAGACACTTAGTAAATGAGCTAATGAAAGAATGTAATAAGGCATTGGTAAGTGATAAAAAGTCAGTTAGGTGGTAAAAAGCCACTAACAAGTAGCAAGTTGGAATATTAAAAGACAAAAAATTGTTTAGCAAGCTAATAGAGGTAAATTAGCTAAATGAGCTGTATTTTAAAAGCATTTTCACAAAAAGTGGAAAAGAGCATAATAAACAACTTTGCACTAAAAAGAAGTATAAAGCACAGATTAGAAGGAGGGTTTTTCCAGATGTATGGACGGATCCTATCTTGTAAGCAATACTCATGGCAACTTATGTAAGATGGCTTACTGAGTTTTGCCATAGACTATCATCTATGTGGCATCCAGGGGCATGTAGGCATGTGTTGTAACTTTTCACTGACTAAAGATAGGAATTGCAAGATGGCTTGCCAATATAACAGCACTCATTGATCATGCACATAAGTATAATGATTGTAGCATGACGTGATGTAATGTTCACTTTAGTAGTTTCAATTTACCAGTACTGTATATCTTCCTTCCTAGCTCGACTCGTACTATTTGTGCGCAATACTCTGGCAAGTTCTTCCAAATTGTATCTTGGTATTTATCGAGCACAAACTCAGAGTCTTCAGGGATGTCGAGAAACTTGAGGTAAAAGCAGATTTTACTAATGTTTTGGTATGCCGCCCCGGCGTGAACTCTGCTCTAGGCCATAACAGTGGGTCAAATAAGGCAGGGTCTGGGAGGATGACTTCAAAGAGCTGTAAGCCTGAAGGCATATGGCATGATCCCGTCAGAAGAAAAAAAATCCATGAACTGGAATTATATAGCAACATCAGCAGCGATAAATGAGAGGCAGAATCTATGCACTCACCGCCATTGTTTGAACTCAAACCTAACACCTTTGAGCTCTGTACACAATGCCAGTGACTTGAGAACAGTACCTGGGTCTCAGAATATCAATGATTAGGTGGTACAGAGTAGCACAATGTAACTTACCTCTCCCACCCGATGGTGTGTTCAAAGATGTGTGAAAATGCACAAGATAACCGGAAGCTGCTCGTAGGTAAGCTTCGAATGCCGGAAGTGTCCACCCCATGGCTCCCAGTCACCTTCAACGAATAGACAGGAAGTCACGAAGCTGAGTTGAAAGGAGCTCAAGCACGTTTTAACAGATGGTGTATCAAGAGCAAGCTTGAAAACCTGCAGCGGCTCTGCTCTGGAAGAGCATTCGGCAAAATTAGACGCGAGCGCACTGTACGGGAACAGTTCACTTGAGCGACCCTCAGGCTGTCGACCTGAACGAATGGCCGCAGGAGTGCTGGCAGAGCGCAGATATCGAAAGTTTTCGAGTGTCAAGTTAGAAAGCTTGTGGATGGATGGAGCGTCGCCGCGCCTGGTAGCGCGTTAGGGTTTCATACGGCAACCATGGCGGCCCTCATCGCGAGCGACTTCCAAGGGAAGGCAGCGTTCGCAAAATCGATCGATCTGACTTGCCAGCGTCAAGTCCACGGTGCACTTGGAAAAAGTAGATCTGTAGGGAGATGACGTGCTCTATCATGTGGAAGACGCTTGGGCTGCTGGAAAGAAACTGGTCCAGTTGTTGGTGCTCCAGCTTGCATCTTGCGAGAATGCGCTCGCGAGCTGCGAGAAGCCATGCTCGGCACGTCAATGTGCAGCTGCAATGTTCTGCATCCTTCGACACGATCTATGGTGTCGTCCACCAGCTCTTGCTAGGTAACAAGTTCATATTAATGCCGCCTCCAATGGATTTTGTGGGGAATGACTATCCTACTGATCAAGGTCAGCGAGTATGCCCGACGAACATAGACAAAACAGAATATCGCTACCAGTGCAGTAACCAGCAGACTGGAACCTCCAGATGTTCAGGAGAAACACCTGGAAGGGCTCTGTGAGTACAAGTGAACGAAATTCAGTCTTGTGCGGCCTTCAGAGAACAGATCCAGAGTGACATGCTTGCAGGTGCACGCCGTGAGTCTGCGTGACCGCTGGCAGTCGCGAAGCACGCATCGGGCGTTTACGCATTTTTATGAGGAGAGGCAAGGGGCGTCCGATTCAACAATCTTCGGTAATGGGCACTGAGAGAGCGCCCGAAGCGCCTGAGGACCCCGAGCTGTATGCTGACTAAGATACCAAATATGGAAGCTGCGGTCGCGCAATCTCCAGACATGCGTACCAAGTTTCTAGTACACAAAGTAGAGGATAATGTATGCACCAGAAGACAAGTATTATACTACTGTATGCTCTAGATGAGTGATTGAAGATGTAGGATGTACAGTGAAGTGAATGGGGTAGGGATCTGACAACCGTACACTGGTTATGGAGGTGTCCTTGTTTCCCCATGACTCACAGAACCCAGTAAACAGTTCACTGATTCATGATGCATAATGCTTGAGCCATTGATACGACCGCAAAGGGTTTCTAGTGGCAACGGAAAGTTGTCATGAACTTCTGGGCGTCTCTAGGGTATTCTTTTCATTTCCATTGTCTTCTACCCCTATCTATTGTTCTTTCATCGATACTCGTGGTTTCCGTATGTTTCTTTATTGTTCTGGACCGCTCTAGTACATACGAGGATACCGGGTGGTACTGTACAGTTTAGGACTACACATGTATAAGTAGCTACCGTCTGCAACAGAGAAAGCCAGTCTCGAGCTGGTCTGTTCCCCAGCTAGTTACTCGGAGACTGCACCACTACTTCTGTCCCAGTTGAGAGCGTTGCACCTGGTACAGTTGTACTAGTTGTTGTTGACATAAGCTCGAGACTATCCTACCCCTGCGACGATCTCTCGTTGCTCCACCTGTTCTACCCAGAACACCTACCCGTTGCCCGGTCCGTCCTGTATAGGAGGATCGTGTAGATTGAGTTTAGACCCTAGTACACCGGACTGTAATCACCCGCCAAGGGAACGGCCCGTGAACCTCGGTATTGACCATCCCCCTGTGTCGTTACCCGTGCACACGCGACTAGTTCTGTCAGTACCCGTGATCGCTCAACGGTTCGAGCTTTCTCGGATAGCTGTACCTTAGACACCCTAACCCGGTGCTCTTTGATCGGCTGGGAACCTTTGGCGCACCCTTGGGTGTGGGAAGCTAGTAAAGCGGTAATCGGGAAGGCGAGACAGGCGCTCTTTGGGCTCGTGCCCCTTAGAGTCAAGCTGCAACCGAGAAGTCGGTAGACCGCAGCGGGATCAAACAGCAGAACACTGGTAACTCGTAGCCATATCAGTAGTAGTACGAGCTGTAAAAATCCCTCTAAGACAACGTCTACCCTCATGCTCTTCATTTCGGTTGAAGAGTATTGCAGGTTGCCTAGAATAGGCTTCGTGTATGGCTGGAGGCGACTCTTGCCCTTGTATAGGACGACCCCATCATTCTTCCACGACTCGCGGGAGATCGATCTACCAGAAGCACGACGACAAGTGGTACTCGTGCCGCAACCCAAAGTGTGTTCACGGAGACACTAATCCAAGTGTCAGAGTGTAGTGTTTGCGCAGTAAGCTTAGAAGACAAGCGCAAATACTCCTCATACTACGTGCAAACCGACGACACCAGTATAAACCCACCCACTCCGCTTAATCATCCCTCAGCCGTTACCGGTTGACTTCCATTCCACGCGCTCCATCCCCTATCATCCCTCGAATCCGAAGGCGAGAAGTCGTCGCAGTAAAGCGGGACCGCGGCGACGAGAGACGCCTACCCGACCACACCGAGCGCGTTGAATTTTCGAGCATAGCTGACGCAATGGCTACCGCTACCCTAACCGCATCGGGCTCCTGGAAGCGGATTACGAGGATCCCTGTTCATGCGTCGATTGTCATGTGATTGACTGAAATAAACTCATTTATTTACTTCCTGGGAGGCACGACATGTAAAGGAATGCGCCGAGCAGCCTTGTTCACACGCTAGCGGGAAAACAACCTGCCAGCGTTGTGGAATTTGTGGCCCAGGAGCTCGAGATGAGATGAGAAGTGGCAAGCGACCGGAGAGCCCGCCGGCCGGAGGACCCTCCTTTGGAGGTAACGGCCCGGAGGCCGGAGGCGGCGGCCCCGGAGGTGGAGGTCGAGGACATCGAGATCGCGACGATGATGATGGCGATAACGAAACGCGATCGCGATGGTCTGGCGAACAAGCCAGACACCTTCGACGGAAGCCGGAAAGATTGGGAAGCCTGGTGGAAGCAAATCAGGCTGAACATCTTCGCGAATCACAAAAAGCTCCGATCAGATCGAGCGAAAATCACCTTCGTCCTGTCCTACATGCGAGGGGCGGATCGGCTGGAGAGTGGGCCGAGGCCTATCTCGAAAGCACTGATTTCGCACGAGCAGATTGGGGTGTTTTCAAAACGCCCTGGTCAAGCAATTTTCGCATGACCGGCACTCAGACGCCTTGCAGAAGCTGAAGGAGCTGAAGCAGGGAAGCATGAAGCGTTCGAGAGTTCAGAACGGCGCCGAGATGTCGCCTCCCGCGCAGTGCAGGCGCACTTCAGGGAGCAGCTTGACAGCGCAGTCAGTGATTCTCATTGACTACCTCGGCGAAGCTCTCCAGAAAGCGAGTCCTCGATGCGGTCTGGAGTCAGAAGAGCGTCCCAGCGGTACTTCGGCGTGCATGCGCATCGCCGAGAACGTGGACGAGAATCAGAGGAGGCACTACCAGCGTCAGAAGAACACCGGGGCAGTCAGTCCGCAAGCCGACTCCCCAAGCCGCAAACACCAGTCGAGCGCCGGCAGCGCCCACAGACCAAGCGCCTCGACAAGATCGTCGAGATGGAACCGGCATAACTACGGAGGGGCCGGCCAACCAAATGAACCTGGACAGGGCCCGAAAGGAAGGGCTTTTGTTTCAATTGCCATCAGGAAAGGACATTTGTCGCGCGACTGCCCCCTGCCGAAGCAACCTCGTCGGGTCGCGCGGCCGTCTCTACCGACCTTCCTGATGAGAAGGACGATAAGCCCAAGCTGTCGTCGGCTCAAGCTGATTCGTTCGGGATGGAATGGAGGAACGCATCGCGTGGTCGAATCCTCGTTGCGAAACTTCTCAGGGTTTCAGGCGGCTGGGCGAAAGCACAGAGCGTGAGGAGCCTAGAATCATTTCTCAATTACTGTTGTACCATAGTGCTAGGCGAATCATCGCAATGTTATTCTGAAGGGCGTCTGCTGAGCAGCGTGGCGAGTTCAACCACCGTGCTTAATTCCGTTCATTCTGAAAACACGTCTGCACCGACAGTGAGAAAAAACCTGTGCCAAAACCCAAATGGGTAAGAGAAGTTCCGTGGACTCCGGCGTGGATCCATCAGTGGACCACGTCACGATGCCGAAGCGGCTGTGAAGATTCGGAAGGATGGGTGCATGCAAGCGTCGGGTAGATGCCACGCTAGCAAGCGCCCAAAATATTGCTTCTATGTCGCGAGACGAAGCAACTATATACCTTTCAGAATTAAAAAGTCGCCCGAGATACATCCGAGGCCGAAAAGGCAATCGGATTGATGTCCCAATGATCGTCACTACATTGGACACTTCCGAATCCTTTCGGTAAAAGCTCTGCTAGACTCCGGATGCACTGGATCTTCAATTGATCAGACATTTGTACAGGAACATGGCATTGCAACAACCAAATTGCCTGTTCCAATCCCAGTGTACAACGCCGACGGCAGTCATAATGTCGGCGGTCCGTCGCGAATGTGTCGATTTCGAGTCAAGATTCAGGATCACGTGGAGCGAATGTCATTCGCCGTCACCAACCTTGGAAATACGTCCATTTTCCTCGGTTATGAGTGGTTGGAATTACACAACCCATCAATCAACTGGAAAGATCGTACTCGAGTTCGATAGATGTCCAGCCACTTGTGATTACGTACAACGCCTAGTGGCATTGAGGATGACGAGCACGAAATTCCGAATGATCCGGAGGCTCATCTTGAGGGAGGGGAGCAAATCTTAGTTTTGACTGGCAGCGCTCGCTTCGCAACAGGCGGCGCTCATATCCGCTAAAACCAATGGCTATGGATCGGCAATCGAAGAAAATGCAAAGAAAGCAAAGAAACCTTTCGAGGAACTAGTCCCTGAGTACTATGTCACGAGTACAGGGCGTCTTTGCTAAAGAAAACTTCGATTCTCTAGAACGACGCCCAGGTGGGATCGCGCCGATTGAGCTAACGCCAGGCGCTACGCCAGTGGGAGGAAAATCGTACCCTCACACGGCTAGATGAACAGAAAGCGCTAGACGACTTCTTAGAAGAGAACCTTCGATCCGGACGTATCCGCCCTTCTAAGTCACCCTGGGCAGCTCGTTCTTCTGTCGAAAAAAGGATGGCTCGCCGACCTGTACAGGACTACCGCAAGCTTAACGATTTAACCATCAGAATCGTTATCCACTTCCTTTGATCCAGGAACTGGTAGACAAGCTGAAAGGGTCCAAGTACTTCAGCGAAGTTAGGCGTCAGATGGGGCTACAACAACATTCGGATCAAAGAAGGCGACAAAGAGAAAGCGGCGTTCATCACAAACCGCGGACTCTTCAAACCACTAGTCATGTTCTTCGGTCTCACCAATTCGCCAGCCGCGTTCACAGACAATGATGAACGACATCTTCCGAGATCTGATCCAGGAAGGACACGTGATGGTCTACATCGACGACATCATGATCTATACCAAGGATCTGGAAGAACATCGCCGCATTGTGCAACGAGTTCTGGACGTAATGCGAGAACACGGCTGTACCTCAAGGCAGAGAGTCGAATTCAAACGGCTTGAGATCGAATACCTCGGCATGATCATCTCCGAAGGACAAGTCCAGATGGATCCAGTCAAAGTAGAAGGCGTCAAGAAATGGCCGAAGCCCACGTGCAAACGGGACATTCAGGCGTTCCTTGACAAACTTCTACCGGCGATTCATCAAAGACTTCGGCAAGATCGCGAAGCCGCTCACCTCCCTGCGGCAATGCCACATTCGTATGGAACCCGAACAAGCGAAGCTTCGAAGAACTCAAGAACCGCATCTATTCGCGCAGTCCTAGCAATGCCAACGGACGAGGACAAGTTCCGAATTGAATGTGGCGCTTAGGACTTCGCTACGGTGCAACGCCCAGGCAAAACAGGATGGCAAATGGAAGCCTGTCGCATTCCTCTCCAAAGCGTTCACAGCCACCGGCGCAACTACGAGATCTACGATAAGGAACTCATGTCTATCATGTCGGCACTTGACGAATGGCGCCAGTACCAATAGGCGCTCGGCAGGACTTGAGATCTGGACAGATCACAGAACCTGGAGTACTTCCGGAAGCCGCAGAAGCTGAACCGGCGGCAAAGCGCGATGGTGTGCCGAACTTGCCGAGTATCACTTCCTACTTCAGCACAAAGCCAGTCGGCCGATGGAAAGGCAGATGGACTCTCGCGACGGGGCGGGATATGAGAATGGAAAGGACGATAACGCAGACATTGTAGTATTAAAACCAGAACACTTTCGCGAACTATCTCTACGTAGTATAGATCGGTACATGCTTGACGGACCCGAAGCTACGGAATGGCTCGTAGATATTAAAAAGCACAAAGCTAATAAAGACAAAGTAGTTACGATAGCGCTAGCAAAGAAGAGAGACAGACTGGAAGGGGAAGATGAAGAGGATTGGTTACTTGGAAAGATCGGATCTACGTCCCCGTACACCGGAAACTTCGCGAACAGATCATCAAGCATCGCGCGACTCGTCCTCATCGGACACGGGCCAACACAAGACGCCACGAGTTGATTACGCGCAACTACTAGTGGCCGCGTATTGGCGGAGACATTAGGAAGTACGTCGAGGATGTGTCGACTGTCGAAGACCAAGTTCACACGGATCCAAACTCGGCCCGCTTCACCCGCGAGATTGCCTCTCGACCCTGGAGATCATCTCTGTCGACAAAATTGGTCCACTCCCTCCGTCGCTAGGATTCGATGCTATCATTGTGATTGTCTGTATGTTCTCCAAACAGATAATCTGCATCCCCTCCACCATCGAGCTCAACGCGCAAGGATGGAGCAAAATCCTGCGTGACCATGTTGTCGCCCATCACGGCATTCCGCGGAAGATTGTTAGCGATCAAGGAGCAGAGTTCAGAACGAGTACATATCTGAACTCTATAAGTCTGAATCGAAGCCAACGCATCCACGGTATCATCGCAGACCGACGGTCGGGCGAGACGGATTAACGCTGAAGTCGAACAGTACCTTCGACTTTTCATCAACTACCGACAATCCGATTGGGCCGTGGCTACCCCGCATCGTTCTCGTCAACAACAAGGTCAACAGCTCCAGAACAAACTCCGTTCTTCGTCAACAAAGGCTATCACCCTAACTCCGGAAACGAACCTCTAGGTAAAGGAAACCGTGAGAGACTTTGTAGATCGGATGAAATCAGTACGAGAGGAAACGCAGGCAGCCATCGGATTAGCACAGGAGGCGATGAAGCGCCTTGATCGACGGAAAGGGAAGACAAGTGAATCACAAGCCGGGAGACCTGGTATGGCTTGAAGGGACCAATATCACAACCGATCGACCGATGAAGAAGCTCGACAACAAGCGCTACGGCCCGTTTAAAGTTAAACAAAAACAAGGCGCTTCCGCTTACGAGCTTGAACTTCCCAAAGCATGGAGAAAGATCTATCCCACGGTCAATGAGATGTGGCTCTCACCGTTCCGAGAACCTCCTTCGAATCCCAGGCACGTGAACCGAGATACCCGATCTAATTGATGGACAAGAAGAACATGAGGTCGAAGAGATCCTGGACGCTAAGCTAGACAAGGGAATTCTCAAATACAAGGTTTATGGAAGCACGAAACCGGTCCGCGCAAGTACACATGGGAACCGCGATCGCCTCACCCACTGTCAAGATCTCATCGATGCTTTCTACAAGCGTGTACCGGGCGCCCCTCGTCGTTGACTATTCGAATTCCCCCATCGCGTTGACGTCAATCAATTCATCGGACATATCGGTTCCAGACTCTACAATTGGGAAATAGGTCGTACAGATAGAGACGCCGAGTTCTATAGATCACGCGGACGTGATCCTTAGAGAGGGGTTATGTCATGAACTTCTGGGCGTCTCTAGGGTATTCTTTTCATTTCCATTGTCTTCTACCCCTATCTATTGTTCTCTCATCGATACTCGTGGTTTCCGTATGTTTCTCTATTGTTCTGGACCGCTCTAGTACATACACGAGGATACGGGTGGTACTGTACAGTTTAGGACTACACATGTATAAGTAGCTACCGTCTGCAACAGAAAGCCAGTCTCGAGCTGGTCTGTTCCCCAGCTAGTTACTCGGAGACTGCACCACTATTTCCGTCCCAGTTGAGAGCGTCGCACCTGGTACAGTTGTACTAGTTGTTGTTGACAAAAGTACCAGCTTACATGACTTGCTTAGTGCAGCCAAGGGCGAGAATCTACAGCTGGTCACTGAGTGAGTGGAAGGTATCGGCATTGCTGCATTATATTCGAGGTACTGGTAATTTACAATAGGAGATAATGGAGGATTGTGAGTTGCGTCGGTCAAGGCAGATCGAGTCGTTCGTGGGTGCGAAGGGTCATGTGGGGCTACTGAGGTATGGGCTGCAAGATTCTATGAACAGAACAGTGTAGGTCATATTGGACCGAGAGATTTACATAACTCACCTAATCTGCCCTCATTCCACCTCAAGACCTCCTATCTTCTGCTCTCTCTCTCTCTCTCTCATCCAGCCTCTTCCAAACCCAACGACGAGGAAGACTGGAAACCAAAGACGAAACTAGGTAAAGAAACATTACACGACGTTACAGAACACAAGTCAGGCAGCATAATTGCCTGTGAGCTGACCATGCAGCTCACAGGACACTGCCTGACCGTCCCGCAACGTCGTGTTAAGCGGGTTGGTGGAAGAAACTGGTCGGGCGACGTCGCGCCTCTGCATGAGCACCGTGAGAACGAAATCTCTGACGGGATCTCACTGTACCTGAGGACCCCGTTCAATAAGCGCCAGGGTTAACCCGGGGTAGTTCGTTACCGAAGATTGTTGGATCGGACGCCCCTTGAGGAGAGGCGTGAGAAAATGAAACGCACGCTTCGTACGGACGGATAAGAACGGAGTCAGGGGTTGATTTGTTACAACGTCGCAGCATACATCATGTTGCATCTACTTTCCTCCGCCGAACCTTTCTTTCGGCAATTTCGGGTCGCTGCACGTCTCGCGGTACCAGTTGTTCCCTCACAATGCACGCCTCAACGCCTTCGA
>JAKOGH010000955.1:0-12559 GCA_024811115.1 Terana coerulea
TTCCCAGCTAGTTACTCGGAGACTGCACCACTATTTCCGTCCCAGTTGAGAGCGTCGCACCTGGTACAGTTGTACTAGTTGTTGTTGACATAAGCTCGAGACTATCCTACCCCTGCGACGATCTCTCGTTGCTCACCGTTCTACCCAGAACACCTACCGTTGCCCGTCCGTCCTGTATAGGAGGATCGTGTAGATTGAGTTTAGACCTAGTAGGACCGTGATCACCCGCAAGGGAGCGGCCCGTGAACTCGGTATTAACCATCCCTTGTGTCGTTACCCCGTGCACGCGACTAGTTACCCAATCAGTACCGTTGATCCAACTCAACGGTTCCAGCTTCATCTCGGAGAGCTGTACCTTAGACACCCTAACCCGGTGCTCTTTGATCGGCTGGGAACCTTTGGCGCACCCTTGGGTGTGGGAAGCTAGTAAAGCGGTAATCGGAAGGCGAGACAGGCGCTCTTTGGGCTCGTGTCCCTTAGAGTCAAGCTGCAACCGAAGTCGGTAGACCGCAGCGGGATCAAACAGCAGAACACTGGTAACTCGTAGCCATATCAGTAGTAGCACGTGCTGTAAAAAATCCTCTAAGACAACGTCTACCCTCGTGCTCTTCATTTCGGTTGAAGAGTATTGCAGGTGCCTAGAATAGGCTTCACTCGTGTATGGCTGGAGCGACTCGTGCCCTTGTATAGGACGACCCCATCATCTTTCCACGACTCGCGGGAGATCGATCTAAAACACGACGACAAGTGGTACTCGTGCCGCAACCCAAAGTGTGTTCACAGACACTAATCCAAGTGTCAAGTGTGGTACTTGCGCAGTAAGCTTAGAAACCAAGCGCAAATACTCCTCATACTACGTGCAAGCCGACGACACCAGTGTCAACCCACCCTCCCGCAGTCATCCCTCAGCCGTTACGGTTGACTTCCATTCCCACGCGCTCCATCCCCTATCATCCCCGAATCCGAAGGCGAGAAGTCGTCGCCCAGTAAAGAACGAGGACCACGACGACGGAGACGCCCTACCCGACCACACCGAGCGCGTCGAATTTTCTGCATAGCCGACATGGCCACCGCTACTCTAACCGCATCGGGCCTGGAGACGGATTACGAGATCCCTGTTCATGCGTCGACTCAAATCACAATAGCCTGATGCTCGAAATAAACTCATCTATTTCCACTTCCGGGCAGCCCTTAACCAAGGAATGCGCCGAGCAGCCTTGTTCACAGCTAGCGGGAAGATCAACCTGCCAACGTTGTGGAATTCGTGGCCCAGGAGCTCGAGATGAGATGAGTGGTGGCAAGCGACCGGAGAGCCCGCCGGCCGGAGGACCCTCCTTTGGAGGTAACGGCGGAGAGGAGGCGGCCGGCCCCGGAGGGAGGTCGAGGACATCGAGATCGCGACGATGATGTGGCGATAACGAACGCGATCGCGATGGTCTGGCAAACAAGCCGGACACCTTCGACGGAAGCCGGAAAGATTGGGAAGCCTGGTGGAAGCAAATCAGGCTGAACATCTTCGCGAACCACCACAAGCTCCGATCAGATCGAGCAAAATCACATTCGTCCTGTCCTACATGCAGGCCGGATCGGCCGGAGAGTGGGCCGAGGCCTATCTCAAAGCACCTGATTTCGCACGAGCGGATTGGGGTATATTCCAGAACGCCTGGTCAAGCAATTCTCGCATGACCGGCAACTCAAGGCGCCTGCAGAAGCTGAAGGAGCTGAAGCAGGGAAGCATGAGCGTTCGAGAGTTCAGAACGCGCTTCGAGATGTATCGCCTCCCGCGCAGTACGGCGCACTTCAGGAGCAGCTCGACGCGCAGTCAGTGATTCTCATTGACTACCTCGACGAAGCTCTCCAGAAGCGAGTCCTCGATGCGGTCTGGAGTCGGGAAAACGTCCCAGCGGTACTCGGCGTACATGCGCATCGCCAGAAACGTGGACGAGAATCAGAGGAGGCACTACCAGCGCCAGAAGAACCTCGGGGCAGTCAGTCCCACAAGCCGGCTCCCAAGCGCAAACCCACCAGTCAAGGCGCCCGGCAGCGTCTTACAGACCAAAGCGCCTCGACAAGATCGTCGAGATGGAACCGGCATAACCTACGGAGGGCCGGTCAACCAAATGAACCTGGACAGGGCCCGAAAGGAAGGGCTTTGTTTAAATTGCCATCGGAAAGGACATTTGTCGCGCGACTGCCCCTGCCGAAGCAACCTCGTCAGGTGCGCGGCGTCTCCACAGACCTTCCTGATGAGAAGGACGATAAGCCCAAGCCGTCGTCGGCTCAAGCTGATTCGTTCCCTGATGGAATGGAGGAACGCATTCATCGCGTGGTCGAATCCTACGTTCATGAAACTTCTCAAGGGTTTTCAGGCGGCTCAGCGAAAGCACAGACGTGAAGAGCCTAGAATCATTTCTCAATTACTGTTGTACCATAGTGTTAGACGAATCATCGCAATGTTATTCTGAAGGGGGCGTCTGCTGAGCAGCGTGGCGAGTTCAACCACCGTGCTTAATTCCCGTTCATTACCAGAAAACACGTCTGCACCGACAGTAGAGAAAGAACCTGTGCCAAAACCCAAATGGGTAAGAGAAGTTCCGTGGACTCCGGCGTGGATCCATCAGTGGACCACGTCACGATGCGAAGCAGCTGTTAAAGATTCTGGAAGGATGGGTGCATGCAAAGCGTCGGGTAGATGCCACGCTAGCAAGCGCCCAAAATATTGCTTCTATGTCGCGAGGCGAAGCAACTATATACCTTTCAGAATTAAAGAGTCGCCCGAGATACATCCGAGGCCGAAAAGGCAATCAGATTGATGTCCCAATGATACGTCACTACATTGGACACCTCTGAATCCTTTTCGGTAAAAGCTCTGCTAGACTCCGGATGCACTGGATCTTCAATTGATCAGACATTTGTACAGGAACATGGCATTGCAACAGCCAAAATTGCCTGTTCCAATCCCAGTGTACAACGCCGACGGCAGTCATAATGTCGGCGGTCCGATCGCGAATGTGTCGATCTCAGAGTCAAGATTCAGGATCACGTGGAGCGAATGTCATTCGCTGTCACCAACCTTGGAAATCACGTCCATTTCCTCGGTTATGAGTGGTTGGAATTACACAACCCATCAATCAACTGGAAAGATCGCACACTCAGAGTTCGATAGATGTCCAGCCACTTGTGATTACGTACAACGCCTAATTGGCATTGAGGATGACGAGCACGAAATTCCGAATGATCCGGAGGCTCATCTTGAGGAGGGGAACAAATCTTCCGTTTTGACTGGCAGCGCTACATCGCAGCAGGCGGCGCTCATATCCAGCGCTAAAACCAAGCGTGGCTATGGATCTGGCAATCGAAGAAAATGCAAAGAAAGCAAAGAAACCTTTCGAGGAACTAGTCCCTGAGTACTATCGCGAGTACAAGGACGTCTTTGCTAAAGAAAACTTCGATTCACTACCAGAGCGGCGCCCGTGGGACCAGCGCGATTGAGCTAACGCCAGGCGCTACGCCAGTGGGAGGAAAATCGATACCCTCACACGCTAGATGAACAGAAAGCGCTAGACGACTTCTTAGAAGAGAACCTTCGATCCGGACGTATCGCCCTTCTAAGTCACCCTGGGCAGCTCCGTTCTTCTTTGTCAAAGAAGGATAGCTCGCTTCGACCTGTACAGGACTACAGCAAGCTTAACGATTTAACCATCAAGAATCGTTACCCACTTCCTTTGATCCAGGAACTGGTAGACAAGCTGAAAGGGTCCAAGTACTTCGAAGTTAGGCGTCAGATGGGGCTACAACAACATTCCGGATCAAGGGAAGGCGATGAAGAGAAAGCGGCGTTCATCACAAACCGCGGACTCTTGAACCCCTAGTCATGTTCTTCGGTCTCACCAATTCGCCAGCCCGTTCAGACAATGATGAGCGACATCTTCCGAGATCTGATCCAGGAAGGACACGTGATGGTCTACATCTGACGACATCATGATCTATACCAAGGATCTGGAAGAACATCGCCGCATTGTGCAACGAGTTCTGGGCGTAATGCGAGAACACCGGTTGTACCTCAAGGCAGAGAAGTCGCGAATTCGAACGACTTGAGATCGAATACCTCGGCATGATCATCTCCGAAGGACAAGTCCAGATGGATCCGGAGTCCAAAGTAGAAGGCGTCGAAATGGCCGAAGCCCGCGTGCAAGCGGGACATTCAGGCGTTCCTTGGCTTACCAACTTCTACCGGCGATTCATCAAAGACTTGGCAAGATCGCGAAGCCGCTCACCTCCCTCACCGGCAATGCCACATTCGTATGGAACCCCGAACAAGCCGAAGCCTTGAAGAACTCAAGAACGCATCTGTTCCGCTGAGTCCTAGCAATGCCCGCGGACGAGGACAAGTTCCGAATTGAATGTGACGCTTGGACTTCGCCTACGGTGCAACCCTTGAGCAACACCAGGATGGCAAATGGAAGCCTGTCGCATTCCTCTCCAAAGCGTTCACGGCCACCGAAGCGCAACTACGAGATCTACGATAAGGAACTCATGTCTATCATGTCGGCACTTGACGAATGGCGCCCAGTCACCTAATGGGGCGCTCGGCGGGACTTGAGATCTGGACAGATCACAAGAACCTGGAGTACTTCCGGGAAGCCGCAGAAGCTGAACCCGGCGGCAAAGCGCGATGGTGTGCCGAACTTGCCGAGTATCACTTCCTACTTGAGCACAAGCCGGTCGGACCGATGGAAAGGCAGATGGACTCTCGCGACAGGCTGGATATGAGAATGGAAAGGGCGATAACGCAGACATTGTAGTATTAAAACCAGAACACTTTCGCGAACTATCTCTACGTAGTATAGATCGGCACATGCTTGTGGACCGAGCTACGGAATGGCTGGTAGATATTAAAAAGCACAAAGCTAATAAGGACAAAGTAGTTACGATAGCGCTAGCAAAGAAGGAGACGGACTGGAAGGGAAGATGAAGAGGGATTGGTTACTTGGAAAGATCGGATCTACGTCCGTACACGGAAACTTGAGCAGATCATCCAAGCATCGCGCGACTACGTACCTCATCGGACACCGGGCCAACACAAGACGCCCGCGAGTTGATTACGCGCAACTACTGGTGGCCACGTATTCAGCGGAGACATTAGGAAATACGTCCGAGGGATGTGTCGACTGTCAGAAGACCAAGGTTCGCACGGGATCCAAACTCGGCCCGCTTCACAACGAGATTGCCTCTCGACCCTGGGAGATCATCTCTGTCGACAAAATTGGTCCACTCCCTCCGTCGCTAGGATTCGATGCTATCATTGTGATTGTCTGTATGTTCTCCAAACGGATAATCTGCATCCCTCCACCATCGAGCTCAGCAGCGCGAGGATGGAGCAAAATCCTGCGTGACCATGTTGTCGCCCATCACGGCATTCCGGCGGGAAGATCGTTAGCGATCAAGGAGCAGAGTTCAAGAAACGAGTACATATCTGAACTCTATAAGTCTCTGGGAATCGAAGCCAATGCATCGCGGCCTATCGTCGCAGACCGACGGTCAGACGGAACGGATTAACGCTGAAGTCGAACAGTACCTTCGACTTTTCATCAACTACCGACAATCCGATTGGGCCGAATGGCTACCCATCATTCTCGATACAACAACAAGGTCAACAGCTCCACCGAACAAACTCCGTTCTTACGTCGGCAAAGGCTATCACCCTAACTCCGGAAGCGAACCCTACGGAGTAAAAGGAAACCGTGAGAGACTTTGTAGATCGGATGAAATCAGTCACGAGAGGAAGCGCGAGGCGGCCATCGGATTAGCACAGGGAGGCGATGAAGCGCTTCCATGATCGACGGAAAGGGAAGACAAGTGGATACAAGCCGGGAGACCTGGTATGGCTTGAAGGGACCAATATCACAACTGATCGACCAGTGAAGAAGCTCGACAACAAGCGCTACGGCCCGTTTAAAGTTAAACAAAAACACGGGCGCCTCCGGCTTACGAGCTTGAACTTCCCGGCATGGAGAAAGATCTATCCCGCGGTCGATGAAATGTGGCTCTCACCGTTCGAGAACCCTCCTTGAATCCCAGGCACGTGAACCCGAGATACCCGATCTAATTGATGGACAAGAAGAACATGAGGTCGAAGAGATCCTGGGCGCTAAGTTAGACAAGGGAATTCTCAAATACAAGGTTTTATGGAAGCACGAAACTGGTCCGCGCCAAGTACACATGGGAACCGCGATCCAACCTCACCCACTGTCAAGATCTCATTGATGCTTTCTACCAAGCGTACCGGGCGCCCTCGTTGACTATTCGAATTCGCTTCCGGCCCGTCAATCAATTTATCGGACATATCGGTTCCAGACTCTACAATTGGGAAATAGGTCGCACAGATAGAGACGCCGAGTTCTATAGATCACGCGGACGTGATCCTTAGAGAGGGGTTATGTCATGAACTTCTGGGCGTCTCTAGGGTATTCTTTTCATTTCCATTGTCTTCTACCCCTATCTATTGTTCTTTCATCGATACCGTGGTTTCCGTATGTTTCTTTATTGTTCTGGACCGCTCTAGTACATACACGAGGATACCGGGTGGTACTGTACAGTTTAGGACTACATATGTATAAGTAGCTACCGTCTGCAACAGAAAGCCAGTCTCGAGCTGGTCTGTTCCCCAGCTAGTTACTCGGAGACTGCACCACTACTTCCGTCCCAGTTGAGAGCGTCGCACCTGGTACAGTTGTACTAGTTGTTGTTGACAAAAGTACCAGCTTACATGACTTGCTTAGTGCAGCCAGGCAAAGTCTACAGCTGGTCACTGAGTGGAGTGGAAGGTATCGGCATTGCTGCATTGTATTCGAGGTACTGGTAATTTACAATAGGAGATAATGGAGGATTGTGAGTTGCGTCGGTCGAGGCAAGATCGAGTCGTTCGTGGGTGCGAAAAGGGTCATGGGGGCTACTGAGGTATGGGCTGCAAGATTCTATGAACAGAACAGTGTAAGGTCATATTGGACCGAGAGATTTACATAACTCACCTAATCCGCCCTCATTCCACCTCAAGACCTCCCATCTTCTGCTCTCTCTCTCTCTCTCTCATCCAGCCTCTTCCAAAACCCAACGACGAGGGAAGACTGGAAACCAAAGACGAGAAACTAGGTAAAGAAACATTACACGACGTTACAGAACACAAGTCAGGCAGCATAATTGCCTGTGAAGCTGACCATGCAGCTCACAGGACACTGCCTGACCGTCCCGCAACGTCGTGTTAAGCGAGGTTGGTGGAAGAAACTGGTCGGGCGACGTCGCGCCTCTGCATGAGCACCGTGAGAACGAAATCTCTGACGGGATCTCACTGTACCTGAGGACCCCGTTCAATAAGCGCCAGGGTTAACCCGGGGGTAGTTCGTTACCGAAGATTGTTGGATCGGACGCCCCTTGAGGAGAGGCGTGAGAAAATGAAACGCACGCTTCGTACGGACGGATAAGAACGGAGTCGGGGTTGATTTGTTACAACGTCGCAGCATACATCATGTTGCATCTACTTTCCTCCGCCGAACCTTTCTTTCGGCAATTTCGGGTCGCTGCACGTCTCGCGGTACCAGTTGTTCCTCACAATGCACGCCTCAACGCCTTCGACTACACGCCTGTTGCCCTCTGTGCGCGCATTTTTGACATTCTAGGCTGTGATAGAAATCCGAACCCTTTCAAGTTCAGTAAAGACTGTGTCGAGGGTCGCCGTCGAAAGCGACTGGCCAGTGGGGTTGTGCTTGTCAAGGAGGGAGACGAGTAGCTCTGCGTCCTCGAAGGACGGGTTTGCACCCTGCCCAAGATGCTAGCAGAGAGATTAAACATTTGCGATAGAAAATTAGAGAGAGGACGTACGGGACTGGTGGGGTAAGCCGCATCGCCTATGAGCAACACATAGCCTTGGTGCCATGTCTGGAGCTCAGGACGGTCATACAGTCCTCACTAGTGCAAACATGAGCATATGTATTCAGATGATTATAGCATGTGGAAATACCTTGGTAATGTTCGTCCCAGTCTTAATTAGCTCACCCACGCCATGGCCCAACTCGCCTGCAGGGCTGTTCTTGAATGCCTCGGCAGCAGCAGTATCCATTGCCTTCCATGTTTCCCTGGCCTCCGCTTCACGTTGAGTATATCTACGAATGGAGAAAATTTGGTCATTAGAGCTGTCCATGATGATATGGGCTCAGACTTACGCCCAAAGGACAGTGGACTTGTCAATTGGCATGGTGATCATACACAAGCCGTCGCCGAAAGATGTCGAAGCAATGGCCTTGCCCCCATAGTGTTCGGGCGTAGGAGAGAACCCACCCGTCTACCAGAAAGCAGTTTAGACAGTAGTCTTTGGAGCGACGCCAGAGACGCACCTGGCTCCACCCGGTATAGTCTGCAGGTTGGTCACCAAACAGGCACTTCCGGGTGTTACTATGCAGTCCATCCGCTCCGATAACGAAGCTCGCAGTCTCCTGTGCCCCATTAGCAAAAGTGAGCGTCACAGAGCTGTCCTCCTATTGTATGGATTGTAGTTCATGACCCAGCCGAACCGGAACGTCCGCGAATTCTACAAGTTTGGTTCGCAGAGTGCTCCTACGGACTGCGAGCCTTCCTTGAGTTTTTCCCGGTTCTCCCTTCATCTTCGGCGGGGAGACCTGGCCCAGAACACCTTCATCCTGCGGAAGGACAGAGATGAGGCGAAATTCGTCTACCTGGACACCCTCCAATTGATCGACGAGACCAGGGATCTTCGAGAGCACACCAAGACCATTGGGTGCCAGGCTGACGAAAGAATCAGCATGCATCACAAGAGGCCAATGCGTAAAACACACCCAATTCCCAGTCCGCCTTGAGCGATAGACGTGTTTCTTTCGTAGAGGACAGGGTTATAGCCCTTCTGCTTGAGGAGCGTGGCGAGTACTGGACCGGCCAGTCCTGCCCCAATTATAGCAACTACAGGGGGGTTGTGTGGTCATCGTGAGGGAAGTTAAATGCGATTAGAGGCGGGTTTGGCTGTGTTGAGTTCGCTGGAGAGAGCTTAGTGGTTGACCCATCTTGTCCAGTAAACCGCGCTTTTATATTCTGTCTTTTCTCAAATACCTATAGCACTCGTCACGCGGAGCTGTGCCGTGGTTGACAGTTGTGCTGGCGCACGCCTTCGGCCATCGAGATTTGGTCACATATGCGAGGAGCGATGCGGATGGGACCAGTCAGTCGCCACAGGGCAGGAATCGCGCCGGTAGAGTTTGATGCAGATAACTGGCGCCACAGTGCCGAAGCTTCAGCAGCGGTGCCAGAAGGCAGCCATAGGCCTGGGACGCCCAATTATGCAAAGGTCTGACATGTAGTCAGTACTGCGGCTAACGTACGCAGTTGGACTGTGAGCGTTTGAACAGGGCGACGTGGCGAAATGAGACGTACTCATTTCTGAGGCAGACGTGGCGGTCCGGCTTGTTGGTTGATTCGACATCGTTGTCGCTCGTGTATCCAATATCCAGAACTATTCTTGACATTCTGACCGGGGCGAGAGTCTCACTAAAGGAGCATGACACCTGGATTTGCAGAGATCGTAAAGGATATAGGGCCAATGCTTGGAAAGTATCCATGCAGCGACGGAGAAAAAAAGTATCCTTGATAGACAGCCGCCATGCGCCTTTGGATGATATTTACTGCTTCCACTGCGCACCAATGAACGTCAGCATCTGGACCTTGGTGACCTAGGGGTACTTGAGCGTTTCTCGATGCATCGCGTTTTACTTGAGACCGGCCTCGACGCCTCCAATAACTCGAGGCTCACACCATGCGCGCGTGGCTTTCACCAACTCAGAGGAGCGCGGTATACGAATGCTTATGAGCTCGCCGACGATCTGTTCATATTAAGGATAACCATCAGCCAGGAACGCACAACCTTGAGCAGGCGACATACCCTCAGACCTTGCTCTAGTGATATCGGGGATATCCATGCGCCCGTGCGAGTTAGAGCACGGTTTACAAATACTATGTAGTGAAGTGTTGCCATTTGTCGCAGTGGTATGTCAAAAACTGTGTCAGACGCGCGGCATGAGCCCGGGCGCCAACTTTGTGCAGGCATTGGGCGCATCAATTGATGCGCTGATCGTAATGTTGCCGGTGCTCCTGTTTCGGCTGTGCAAGTTCAAGTTCAACGCCCCTTTGTCCTCCGCTATCCTCTGGCCACTCGTCAAACACAGCATCAACAACGGCCACTCCTCACGTGAAAGAAGAAATGGTGGCCGCAGAGCATCTTTATGGTCCACGCGGGGCGGCAGAGGCCTCAACATCCCCCTCACCATGTCGCAGAATCCCACTGGTGGTACGCACGCTGCAGAGCTTCCCGCAAAGCCTCGCGCTCAACCGTTTGGGTCTACCCCGTCTGTTCCAAAGCATGCGCATTCAGCTCCTCCAGATGCTTGCTTGGGGCTGTCTCGG
Source organism: Terana coerulea (assembly GCA_024811115.1). Classification (NCBI taxonomy): domain Eukaryota; kingdom Fungi; phylum Basidiomycota; class Agaricomycetes; order Polyporales; family Phanerochaetaceae; genus Terana; species Terana coerulea. Next base: position 10,465 of record JAKOGH010000955.1, read on the forward strand.
GACTTCATGCTACGGGATCTGAACGAGCGCGTCCCGCTAGTTGAGGTCGCCTTTTTCTTCGATAACCTGCTCCCGCCACTCCGGAAAGATATCAACATGGACGCCGTTATGAGGACTCTCGTTAGCCAGAAGAGTATCGTCAATGGCCAATGGGCGGCGTTTAGTAAACAGCCATCCACCGTGGCTGACAAAACGGAAGACCAGGTGTTCGCGAAGCTGGCCGACCTTGCCGCTGCCATTCAAGCTGCCAGCGGGATTGCGAAGGACAAGGCGACGCTAGTTTTTAATTGCAACCCGCGACGGAAACCCGAGTCTTCGCACAGAGACAACTCCTCAAAGCCTGATAGCTATGGTATACTCTGCGACTCCGCCAATCACCCAGAATGGATGAACATCGCCATCGCCGGAGAGTTTAAGAAGTCCCCTGAGACGAATGTGTTTACAAACAATGACGTACGCTGCCGATTCGTATTTGCAACACTATACTAATCCAGAAAACTGCCATGCTTAGAACAACACCAAATATTGTGGTCCTTGAACCACATCATGCGCGAAGACGTGCGTAGAAGATTCGCTTTTGGCTTCACCATAGAGGACGATAGAGTACGGCTCTGGTACTGCAGCCGCTCGGATGTACTGGCTACGCTACCGTTTTACTTCTGCTCCTCGGTACGGGCTTGCTTCCTCGCACCCACCATGTGATGCATCGCTGACAGAACGTGTAGAACAATTTGGGCAACAAGCGATTCGCAGAGTTCATCCTGCGTTTTATTTTTGCTAAACCCGAGGAGCTGGGATGGGACGACACCGTGAAGCGAATTTCGGTTGGGAAGGATCCTCGCTACGATTTCCAAGTTGGCGAATCTACGTACAGGACAACGCGACTGATATCCAGCATCGGAGCCCAGAATCCATCCGAGGTCGCGGAACGCGAGTATGGGAAGTCGTGAAATTAGACGCGACGGGCGCAGAGATGGAGGAGAAATACGTCCTGAAAGACAACTGGGTGGACGCCAGCCGTTTACGAGAGAGCCAAATTCTGGAGCAAATCTACGAATCTGCGAAAGACAACGCCATATATCAGGAGCTTTTCCGAAAACATCTCCTGACCGTCGAAGCCAGTTGGGACGTGAAGGTCGGGGACGAGACGGACGACACTCACGTAGTGATGCGGCGCCATGGCACCCCGAACGTCAAGGAGCACCTGGCAGTGCAGGTTAACATTCCTGCGAGGCGGACAGTGGCAAGCAATCTCCCCGCTACGGGTGGCGTAGCTGTTCCCGGTCGCGCAGTGAAACAGCCAGTACATGATCGCAAGGTGCACCACCGCATAGTCTTCCGCGAGGTTGGCAAGACTATTGTTGAGGTTGAATCTCTATACGACGCGTTTCTCTGCCTCAAAGAGCTTGCGTTCGGTAAGCCATCGTCTGCGGCTATTGGATGCATTTGATCACGCCTTTCATAGTTCTCCATGCCCTTCATCACTGCGGCTGGGTGCATCGTGATATCAGCTCTGGCAACATTCTCGTTGTTGGAGACGTTGTCAAGCTCGCTGATTTTGAATACGCGAAGAAGGAGACCGACACCGGGAAGCAACATGAGATCCGAACCGTGCGTCTCTATTCCCTTCCGTAAATCAATGCGTTCTGACTGTAAATATATCAGGGCACTATTCAGTTTATGTCTACTGAGGTGCACGGTCACCGGTATTGCACCAATTTGTCGATGATTTCCCCACGCGAGCATGAGTGAGGCGGATATCTTTGCCAGCGCTATCTCCGCCCATAAAGAGTCATTGCGCCAACTGCAGAGCGATCCTGAGGACCACGTTGGCGGAGATGCCAGCAACTGCTCAGGTGGAGAACAGTCTGTCGTCGACGCTGCAACACAAGGCGAAGAGCAGCCAAACTTCAAGGATCCGTTTAGGTATAATCCACTCCACGACTGGGAATCTTTTTGGTGGCTTGCGGTATACGTGCTACTTTGCGGGACCATCCTCAACCACGGCCAACACACTACGCAGGACAATTTCCAGCACTTCAAGGATGAACAGGACACCTTCGCTGACTTCCTGTTTGGCGATAACAGCCAGCCT
>JAKOGH010000956.1:0-15149 GCA_024811115.1 Terana coerulea
ATTCTATGAACAGAACAGTGTAAGGTCATACAATGGACCGAGAGATTTACATAACTCACCTAATCTGCCCTCATTCCACCTCAAGACCTCCTATCTTCTGCTCTCTCTCTCTCTCTCTCATCCAGCCTCTTCCAAAACCCAACGACGAGGGAAGACTGGAAACCAAAGACGAGAAACTAGGTAAAGAAACATTACACGACGTTACAGAACACAAGTCAGGCAGCATAATTGCCTGTGAAGCTGACCATGCAGCTCACAGGACACTGCCTGACCGTCCCGCAACGTCGTGTTAAGCGAGGTTGGTGGAAGAAACTGGTCGGGCGACGTCGCGCCTCTGCATGAGCACCGTGAGAACGAAATCTCTGACGGGATCTCACTGTACCTGAGGACCCCGTTCAATAAGCGCCAGGGTTAACCCGGGGGTAGTTCGTTACCGAAGATTGTTGGATCGGACGCCCCTTGAGGAGAGGCGTGAGAAAATGAAACGCACGCTTCGTACGGACGGATAAGAACGGAGTCGGGGTTGATTTGTTACAACGTCGCAGCATACATCATGTTGCATCTACTTTCCTCCGCCGAACCTTTCTTTCGGCAATTTCGGTCGCTGCACGTCTCGCGGTACCAGTTGTTCCTCACAATGCACGCCTCAACGCCTTCGACTACACGCCTGTTGCCCTCTGTGCGCGCATTTTTGACATTCTAGGCTGTGATAGAAATCCGAACCCTTTCAAGTTCAGTAAAGACTGTGTCGAGGGTCGCCGTCGAAAGCGACTGGCCAGTGGGGTTGTGCTTGTCAAGGAGGGAGACGAGTAGCTCTGCGTCCTCGAAGGACGGGTTTGCACCCTGCCCAAGATGCTAGCAGAGAGATTAAACATTTGCGATAGAAAATTAGAGAGAGGACGTACGGGACTGGTGGGGTAAGCCGCATCGCCTATGAGCAACACATAGCCTTGGTGCCATGTCTGGAGCTCAGGACGGTCATACAGTCCTCACTAGTGCAAACATGAGCATATGTATTCAGATGATTATAGCATGTGGAAATACCTTGGTAATGTTCGTCCCAGTCTTAATTAGCTCACCCACGCCATGGCCCAACTCGCCTGCAGGGCTGTTCTTGAATGCCTCGGCAGCAGCAGTATCCATTGCCTTCCATGTTTCCCTGGCCTCCGCTTCACGTTGAGTATATCTACGAATGGAGAAAATTTGGTCATTAGAGCTGTCCATGATGATATGGGCTCAGACTTACGCCCAAAGGACAGTGGACTTGTCAATTGGCATGGTGATCATACACAAGCCGTCGCCGAAAGATGTCGAAGCAATGGCCTTGCCCCCATAGTGTTCGGGCGTAGGAGAGAACCCACCCGTCTACCAGAAAGCAGTTTAGACAGTAGTCTTTGGAGCGACGCCAGAGACGCACCTGGCTCCACCCGGTATAGTCTGCAGGTTGGTCACCAAACAGGCACTTCCGGGTGTTACTATGCAGTCCATCCGCTCCGATAACGAAGCTCGCAGTCTCCTGTGCCCCATTAGCAAAAGTGAGCGTCACAGAGCTGTCCTCCTATTGTATGGATTGTAGTTCATGACCCAGCCGAACCGGAACGTCCGCGAATTCTACAAGTTTGGTTCGCAGAGTGCTCCTACGGACTGCGAGCCTTCCTTGAGTTTTTCCCGGTTCTCCCTTCATCTTCGGCGGGGAGACCTGGCCCAGAACACCTTCATCCTGCGGAAGGACAGAGATGAGGCGAAATTCGTCTACCTGGACACCCTCCAATTGATCGACGAGACCAGGGATCTTCGAGAGCACACCAAGACCATTGGGTGCCAGGCTGACGAAAGAATCAGCATGCATCACAAGAGGCCAATGCGTAAAAACACACCCAATTCCCAGTCCGCCTTGAGCGATAGACGTGTTTCTTTCGTAGAGGACAGGGTTATAGCCCTTCTGCTTGAGGAGCGTGGCGAGTACTGGACCGGCCAGTCCTGCCCCAATTATGGCAACTACAGGGGTTGTGTGGTCATCGTGAGGGAAGTTAAATGCGATTAGAGGCGGGTTTGGCTGTGTTGAGTTCGCTGGAGAGAGCTTAGTGGTTGACCCATCTTGTCCAGTAAACCGCGCTTTTATATTCTGTCTTTTCTCAAATACCTATAGCACTCGTCACGCGGAGCTGTGCCGTGGTTGACAGTTGTGCTGGCGCACGCCTTCGGCCATCGAGATTTGGTCACATATGCGAGGAGCGATGCGGATGGGACCAGTCAGTCGCCACAGGGCAGGAATCGCGCCGGTAGAGTTTGATGCAGATAACTGGCGCCACAGTGCCGAAGCTTCAGCAGCGGTGCCAGAAGGCAGCCATAGGCCTGGGACGCCCAATTATGCAAAGGTCTGACATGTAGTCAGTACTGCGGCTAACGTACGCAGTTGGACTGTGAGCGTTTGAACAGGGCGACGTGGCGAAATGAGACGTACTCATTTCTGAGGCAGACGTGGCGGTCCGGCTTGTTGGTTGATTCGACATCGTTGTCGCTCGTGTATCCAATATCCAGAACTATTCTTGACATTCTGACCGGGGCGAGAGTCTCACTAAAGGAGCATGACACCTGGATTTGCAGAGATCGTAAAGGATATAGGGCCAATGCTTGGAAAGTATCCATGCAGCGACGGAGAAAAAAGTATCCTTGATAGACAGCCGCCATGCGCCTTTGGATGATATTTACTGCTTCCACTGCGCACCAATGAACGTCAGCATCTGGACCTTGGTGACCTAGGGGTACTTGAGCGTTTCTCGATGCATCGCGTTTTACTTGAGACCGGCCTCGACGCCTCCAATAACTCGAGGCTCACACCATGCGCGCGTGGCTTTCACCAACTCAGAGGAGCGCGGTATACGAATGCTTATGAGCTCGCCGACGATCTGTTCATATTAAGGATAACCATCAGCCAGGAACGCACAACCTTGAGCAGGCGACATACCCTCAGACCTTGCTCTAGTGATATCGGGGATATCCATGCGCCCGTGCGAGTTAGAGCACGGTTTACAAATACTATGTAGTGAAGTGTTGCCATTTGTCGCAGTGGTATGTCAAAAACTGTGTCAGACGCGCGGCATGAGCCCGGGCGCCAACTTTGTGCAGGCATTGGGCGCATCAATTGATGCGCTGATCGTAATGTTGCCGGTGCTCCTGTTTTCGGCTGTGCAAGTTCAAGTTCAACGCCCCTTTGTCCTCCGCTATCCTCTGGCCACTCGTCAAACACAGCATCAACAACGGCCACTCCTCACGTGAAAGAAGAAATGGTGGCCGCAGAGCATCTTTATGGTCCACGCGGGGCGGCAGAGGCCTCAACATCCCCCTCACCATGTCGCAGAATCCCACTGGTGGTACGCACGCTGCAGAGCTTCCCGCAAAGCCTCGCGCTCAACCGTTTGGGTCTACCCCGTCTGTTCCAAAGCATGCGCATTCAGCTCCTCCAGATGCTTGCTTGGGGCTGTCTCGGGACTTCATGCTACGGGATCTGAACGAGCGCGTCCCGCTAGTTGAGGTCGCCTTTTTCTTCGATAACCTGCTCCCGCCACTCCGGAAAGATATCAACATGGACGCCGTTATGAGGACTCTCGTTAGCCAGAAGAGTATCGTCAATGGCCAATGGGCGGCGTTTAGTAAACAGCCATCCACCGTGGCTGACAAAACGGAAGACCAGGTGTTCGCGAAGCTGGCCGACCTTGCCGCTGCCATTCAAGCTGCCAGCGGGATTGCGAAGGACAAGGCGACGCTAGTTTTTAATTGCAACCCGCGACGGAAACCCGAGTCTTCGCACAGAGACAACTCCTCAAAGCCTGATAGCTATGGTATACTCTGCGACTCCGCCAATCACCCAGAATGGATGAACATCGCCATCGCCGGAGAGTTTAAGAAGTCCCCTGAGACGAATGTGTTTACAAACAATGACGTACGCTGCCGATTCGTATTTGCAACACTATACTAATCCAGAAAACTGCCATGCTTAGAACAACACCAAAATATTGTGGTCCTTGAACCACATCATGCGCGAAGACGTGCGTAGAAGATTCGCTTTTGGCTTCACCATAGAGGACGATAGAGTACGGCTCTGGTACTGCAGCCGCTCGGATGTACTGGCTACGCTACCGTTTTACTTCTGCTCCTCGGTACGGGCTTGCTTCCTCGCACCCACCATGTGATGCATCGCTGACAGAACGTGTAGAACAATTTGGGCAACAAGCGATTCGCAGAGTTCATCCTGCGTTTTATTTTTGCTAAACCCGAGGAGCTGGGATGGGACGACACCGTGAAGCGAATTTCGGTTGGGAAGGATCCTCGCTACGATTTCCAAGTTGGCGAATCTACGTACAGGACAACGCGACTGATATCCAGCATCGGAGCCGAATCCATCCGAGGTCGCGGAACGCGAGTATGGGAAGTCGTGAAATTAGACGCGACGGGCGCAGAGATGGAGGAGAAATACGTCCTGAAAGACAACTGGGTGGACGCCAGCCGTTTACGAGAGAGCCAAATTCTGGAGCAAATCTACGAATCTGCGAAAGACAACGCCATATATCAGGAGCTTTTCCGAAAACATCTCCTGACCGTCGAAGCCAGTTGGGACGTGAAGGTCGGGGACGAGACGGACGACACTCACGTAGTGATGCGGCGCCATGGCACCCCGAACGTCAAGGAGCACCTGGCAGTGCAGGTTAACATTCCTGCGAGGCGGACAGTGGCAAGCAATCTCCCCGCTACGGGTGGCGTAGCTGTTCCCGGTCGCGCAGTGAAACAGCCAGTACATGATCGCAAGGTGCACCACCGCATAGTCTTCCGCGAGGTTGGCAAGACTATTGTTGAGGTTGAATCTCTATACGACGCGTTTCTCTGCCTCAAAGAGCTTGCGTTCGGTAAGCCATCGTCTGCGGCTATTGGATGCATTTGATCACGCCTTTCACAGTTCTCCATGCCCTTCATCACTGCGGCTGGGTGCATCGTGATATCAGCTCTGGCAACATTCTCGTTGTTGGAGACGTTGTCAAGCTCGCTGATTTTGAATACGCGAAGAAGGAGACCGACACCGGGAAGCAACATGAGATCCGAACCGTGCGTCTCTATTCCCTTCCGTAAATCAATGCGTTCTGACTGTAAATATATCAGGGCACTATTCAGTTTATGTCTACTGAGGTGCACGGTCACCGGTATTGGCACCAATTTGTCGATGATTTCCCCACGCGAGCATGAGTGAGGCGGATATCTTTGCCAGCGCTATCTCCGCCCATAAAGAGTCATTGCGCCAACTGCAGAGCGATCCTGAGGACCACGTTGGCGGAGATGCCAGCAACTGCTCAGGTGGAGAACAGTCTGTCGTCGACGCTGCAACACAAGGCGAAGAGCAGCCAAACTTCAAGGATCCGTTTAGGTATAATCCACTCCACGACTGGGAATCTTTTTGGTGGCTTGCGGTATACGTGCTACTTTGCGGGACCATCCTCAACCACGGCCAACACACTACGCAGGACAATTTCCAGCACTTCAAGGATGAACAGGACACCTTCGCTGACTTCCTGTTTGGCGATAACAGCCAGCCTAATCGTCGCGATGTCATGACCAACGACGCCACCTTCGTTGCTGGCTTGCAACCTCTTCTCCCATCCGTGGCAGAGATTGGACGGGCGCTAGATGGCCCGCGCAGAGGCCTCAGGGTGCTTTTCCAGCAAGCAGAGACCGATGTCACCAAGATAAACTTCCGGGTCGCTGTAGCAATGCTCCCCAGAGTCACCAAGGCTCTTGACAACATTGTTCATATTCTCCGCAAGAAGAACATTATGGTGAAGGTGGAATCCGGCCGATCACGCCTTTCAACGAGAAATCCCGACAGGGCGCGGACCAAGAGAAGCCGCGAAGTGGCCGAACGCGACTCCGACTCTCGTCCCGCAAAGACACCTAAGACTACGGAGGCTGCAATGTCAGGGCCTTATTCCGTGCAGAATCCTCAGCTACCTCCATTCCCAGAACGGAGGCGGTCCCCGCGAGTTTTTGCCATGCAGAGGAAATTATCACAGGGAAAGCATCACGGGGGAAAACATCGCAAGGGAATCAGTAGCTGTTAGGCACTGGTTTATCAATGCGCGCGTTCAGTATGCCATACTTTTGTAGACTGGGGATTTGTATATTCGTTCGCACATAATAACAAAGAGGCGTCTCGACGGCCCTCTGCGCACACTCACATCAATGATCAACGTGAACGACGAGAGAGATCTGCAAGAAGCCCTTGCAATCTGCAGGTGAGAATACGTTATCATTCACAGAGGCTCCTTCACTTCGCTCCGGAGAGAAGGTCAGGGTGGCGTTGGCCGAGGCTGCTGCAAGGCTTGTGGTCAGTTAATGAGATATATATGTAAAGCAGGAGGCGCACCAATAAACTGATGAAATAACACAGAAGCGGTGTAGATTGGACTAGCAAGCATTGACTGAGGCTGTAAGGGATATGAGGTATTACCGTATAGAACAGATTTTTAGACACCGCCCGAGGCTCCGACAGCCCTATGAATGCCACCGCAGACGATGAGCGGACTAAGCTGGGATGTCAACGCTGCGCGAGACTGCGAGGGCTGAGCTAAACAGTTGGACCGACGACGAAACGGATCAGAAATGGTACGAGTTGTGGAGGAACCCGGAGAGAAACCGGGGACGCGTAAATCAGCCAGCGGCCAGCAGACATACTTATACCTAGCCATTCGGACTGATGAATGACCAGGTAGGGGCTCAGGGTAAGTACGTTACTTACTTACGTGGCATATGGGTAAAGATAGGAGTGTCGTGCATCATGTCTGTCTGCGCATAAGTATAAAGTAGAGCACGGTTTATCGGGGTCTGACGTTGTGAGTCCTGCGCCTGTATGGCGGCCCTTCTGCACATTTAATAGACGCCGTAAATATATTGAAACTCAGCCGTTAACAATCATAACAGACCATAACTAATCAACCGTAACTAACTTCAGTCCCCGCCGTAACTCTGATCAATCGCCGTAACTCTCCTCGCTCGCCGTAATTACATGGCTCTCGGCCGGAATTCCAACACCCTCAGCGCATGAGCCTTTCCTGTACCTCAAGTGTTAATGCTAATGAGCAAACTAAGTTAACTCAATCGTCGTTAACTGGCTTCAACACTACGCAAGGCATACCAAGATGATATAGATGCCCTGCCCTGCAATAAACACTCACCACCATGCGAGGTAGCCGCAGACGTTGCAGTTCAGCCCGTAAATAGGTTCGCACCACCACAGGGATGTGCGCGCGGTGCCGCAATTGAAGAACTTGATTCCACTACCTCTTGCCGGTGAGTCATCGTGGTTCACCCGCATGCTGTTACCGACAGGGACAGCGCGAGGGCCAGAGGACACAGCCGGCTGCATGCGAGTCGGGCTTCAGCCACTTGTTGTTGAGATGCATGGGCACACTGGCCGCAGGGGGGCGTGTGCTGGCGCTAGGCAAACGGCTGGGTTACGGTCATCAGGGCCGTTCATGGAGGTGGGTGCAGTGACTTCGGTGGGCAGTGATCATCTCCTTATGTGGCCTTGAATTTGGTCAAGGGGTTGAGGTCGTACTTGTCATTGGATAGGGATATCAGTCCGCTGATGATGCCGACGGTGACCTACAGAGCTTGCGCTCTCGCTCGCGTTGCCTTATCAGTTATACATGAGTAGGAGAGAGCGTATGGCCTGGACGCACTTGTCAGCTACCTTCTACTTGCCACATTCCTAGCCCACGCAGTCCCGAACACAGTGCACGTCCCACGCCCCTAAGACAGGCTGCAGCGGTGTCTTTGTACCCCGTGGTGGGGTACCGTCAGGTGTCATCAAAGCCATGAACGAGCGAGTGGTGTGGTTAGAGACGCGGTGGTGTCCTACAAGCACGTCGTGCTACGCGTTATGAGGAATGGCGACGGCGGCGAGAGATTTGAGATGTCAAGCAGATAGTTCCGGTCAAGCTGGCGTAGTTCCGGCGAGTCAGAGTTCCGGCGAGTCAAAGTTACGGCGATTGATGAAAGTTACGGCGGAGTTGAAAGGTAGTTACGGTCGATTACTTACGGCTTGTTATGGTTGTTTACCGCCGGGTTTCAATTAGTTACGGCGTCTATTAAATGTGCAAAGGGCCGCCATACGCCTGGCCGCAGTGCACCGTGATTTGACCCAATGGCTCAGCCCATCAGTATATTTCTTATGAAATTCTTCTTGTCTCAGCACGTGCTGACTCAGCTCAGATTTAGAGAAAGAGGCCCAGCTCATATTGATTCGTGCGGATTACTTCGTTTAGCTTGCATCGCGATCGGGGTCAGTACGCTCGTGCGGACGACGTACAGCAAATTGTTCGAATATACCTGAAACGCCGGGCGTGCCGTTGCTCACCACTCCTTGAGCTGTCAGCCGGATCATGAACGGATCCCATGTCGTGACGGGTGCCCGCTTCATTCCTACATGGCGTACTGAGTTGTGTCATAGACAATATGCTATGTGTACTTCTGTTATTCGTAGTCTCAACCCTTAGTACGAGGTCCGAGCTCGGAGAAAGGGGATTACATTCATATACTCGATGTCCGCATTTCATAACGCCTTGGCCAATTCGGCTTACCTATCTTTCGCTCACGATTCCCGTATGCATTGGACATACACCCGTCGTTCGCATAATCGTACCCTAATTACCCGGACCAAATGTCTTCCTCAGCTTCTCCTCGTCGCTAGTCACCTCTCGGTACCAATTGTTCCGTGTAATGCAGGCTTCGACGCCATGGACCACACGGGTGTCGCCCATCGTGCGCGCCTTCTTAACCATCTTCGCCGAGCGCGGGATGCGGACCTCCTCGAGCTCTGTGAAGAGCGCTTCGAGCGTCGCCGTCGATGGCGCCTCGGCCGACGGGTTGTGCTTCTCGAGCAGCGTGATTAGGATGTCCACGTCTTCGAAGGATTGGTTCGCGCCTTGTCCGAGATGCTGTACCACGAGGTCAGTATGACTGTGATTTGCCATGGCCGTCAAGTTGGCCTACCGGGCTGGTGGGATGGGCTGCATCGCCGATGAGAATAACCTGTCTGACATGCCAAGTCTTTAGCTCAGGACGGTCGTACAGTCCATACTGAGGCGGTGTGTTTCAGCAGATCGTTGTGCTGAATAAGAGGTGGTATACCTTCGTAATGTTTGTACCCGTCCTTACTAGATCGCCCGCGCCGAAGTCCCACTCGCTAACTGGACCTTTCTTGAACTGTTCGGCAGAAGTGGCGTCCATGGCCCTCCAAGTTTCCTTGGCCTCGGCCTCGCACTGAGTAACTCTAATTCCACACCATGAGTAACCAATATACGCTTATGATGATGTAAGAAGAATATACTTACGCCAACCCATGGTCTCCGCGTCAACTGAAAAGCCGATTACGTGCGCGCCGTCGCCGAAGACGCTCATTGCCAACGATTTGCCATGGAACAGCTCAGGTATCGGGGAGAATCCTCCAGTCTGATTCATGTCATGTCAACGCAAGCAACAGCTCATACGAACGTGCATACCTGGGTAAGCCCGGTGAAGTCCGCGGGTTGTTCGCCGAACAGACATTTGCGAGTGTTGCTGTGCAGCCCATCGGCCCCACCACAAAGCTCGCGGTTTCCTGCACGCCGTTTGCAAATGTGACGGTGACGGAGTTGTTCGCCTGCTCTAAAGACTGCAGCGGATGGCCCCATTTGACGAGCATCCCCGCCTTCTCCGCGAACTCGACGAGCCTGCTTTGCAGAGCGTTTCGCCTGATGCTTCGAGGGACCCATGTCCCTACCTTGCTCTCTCGCCCGTTTGGGATGGTCGAGCACGGCTACGAGGCCCTGGTCTACCGGGAGCACGGAGTAGAAGCGGAGCTCGTCGACCGGCTGTCCCTGAACATGCTCGAGCAAGCCAAGGATTTTGGAGAGCACAGAATGACCGTTCTGGTCCAAGCCGAGGAAACCTTTAGAATGATTGAAGTACCGGTTAAGCTGACATGTACCCTAGACCTCAGCCATCTTCCAGGGTAGCCTGACTCCGCTCATAGAGCACCGGATCGTACTTGAACATTTCTCGATGCATCGCGTTTCACTTGAGGCAGGCCTCGACGCATCTAACAGCTTGTGAGTCACCCCATGAGCGCGAGGCTTTCACCAACTCAGAGGAGCGCGGTATACGAATGCTTATGAGCTCGCCAAAGACCTGTTCATGTTAAGGATAACTGTCATGAACTTCTGGGCGTCTCTAGGGTATTCTTTTCATTTCCATTGTCTTCTACCCCTATCTATTGTTCTCTCATCGATACTCGTGGTTTCCGTATGTTTCTCTATTGTTCTGGACCGCTCTAGTACGTACACGAGGATACCGGGTGGTACTGTACAGTTTAGGACTACACATGTATAAGTAGCTACCGTCTGCAACAGAGAAAGCCAGTCTCGAGCTGGTCTGTTCCCCAGCTAGTTACTCGGAGACTGCACCACTATTTCCGTCCCCAGTTGAGAGCGTCGCACCTGGTACAGTTGTACTAGTTGTTGCCGACATAAGCTCGAGACTATCCTACCCCCGCGACGATCTCTCGTTGCTCCACCCGCTCTACCCAGAACACCCACCCGTTGCCCGGTCCGTCCTTGTATAGGAGGATCGTGTAGATTGAGTTTAGACCCTAGTACACCGGACCGTAATCACCCGCGAAGGGAACGGCCCGTGAACTCCTAGACACCATCCCCCGTGTCGCTACCCCGTGCACACGCGACTAGTTACCCAATCAGTACCCCGCCGATCCAACTCAACGGTTCCGAGCTTCATCTCGGATAGCTGTACCTTAGACACCCTAACCCGGGTGCTCTTTCGGATCGGCTGGGAACCTTGGCACCCTTGGCGGGCTAAAAAGCGATAATCTAAGGCGCAGACAGGCGCTTCTTTGGGCTCGTGCCCCTTAGAGTCAAGCTGCAACCGTAGAAGCTCAGACCGCGAGCGGATTAAACAGCAGAACACTGGTAACTCGTAGCTGTATCAGTAGTAGCACGTGTTGAGACCTGAATTCCTCTAAGACAACTTCTATCCTCGTGCTCTTCATTTCGGGTTGAAGAGTATTGCAGGCTGCCTAGAATAGGCTTCACTCGCAGATGGCTGGAGGTGACTCGTGCCCTTGTATAGGACGACCTCATCACTTTTCCACCACTCGCGGGAGACCCATCTATCAGAAGCACGACGACAGTGGTATTCGTGGCCGCCACCCAAAGTGTGTTCACGCGACACTAATCCAAGTTGTCAAGTGTGCAGACTTCGCGCAGTAAGTTTAGAAACCAAGCGCAAATACTCCTCATACTACGTGCAAGCCGACGACACTAGCGTCAACCCACCTACTCCCGCGATCATCCCTCAGCCAAGCACGGCTGACTTCCATTCCCCACGCCGCCCATCCCCTATTATTCCCGAATCCGGCGCGAAGTCGTCGCCCAGTAAAGACAACGAGGACCACGACGACGGAGACGCCCTACTACCCGACCACACCGAGCGATCGAATTCTCGTCATAGCCGACGCCATGGCTACTGCTACCCTAACCGCGATCAGGCCTGGAACGAAGCTACGACGCATCCCTGTTCATGCCGTCGACTCAAACCATAATAGTTTGATGCTTGGGAACAAACTCATCTACTTCCACTTCCCGGGAGGTACCACTATAACCAAGGAATGCGCCGAGCAGCCTTGTTCACACGCTAGCGGAAAACAACCTGCCAACGTTGTGGAATTCGCTAGCCCAGGAGCTCTAAATGAAATGAGTGGTGGCAAGCGACTGGAGAGCCCGCGGCCGGAGGACCTTCTTGGAGGTAACGGGAGGCGGAGGCGGCGGCCACGGAGGCGGAGGTCGAGGACATCGAGACGACGACGATGATGACAATAACGAACGCGATCGCTGGCTGGTCTGGCAAACAAGCCGACACCTTCGACGGAAGCCGGAAAGATGGGGAAGCCTGGTGGAAGCAAGTCAGGCTGAACATCTTCGCCAACCATCACAAAAAAGCTCCCGATCAAATCGAGCGAAAATCACTTCGTCCTGTCCTACGCAGCAGGGATCAGCCAGAAGTGCCGGTGGCCTATCTCGAAAGCACTGATTTCGCACGAGCAGATTGGGGTGTTTTCCAGAACGCCTGGCCAAGCAATTCTCGCACGACCGGCACTCGACGCCTTGCAAGCCGGCGAGCTGAAGCAGGGAGCACGAGCGCGAGAATTCGCGAACGCGCAGATGTACGCCTGCCCGCAGTACGGCGCACTTCAGGAGCAGCTCGACGCGCAGTCAGTGATTCTCATTGACTACCTCGACGAAGCTCTCCGTCGCAGTCCGACGGTCCGAGTCGGGAAGACGTCCAAAGCGGTACTCGGCGTACATGCGCATCGCCGTAACGCGACGAATCAGAGGAGGCACTACCAACGCCAGAAGAACCTCTGAGGCAGTCAGTCCCACAAGCCGGCTCCCAAGCCGCAAACCCCCAGTCAGCGGCCGGCAGCGCCTTCACAGACCCAAGCGCTCGACAAGATCACGAGATGGAACCGGCATAACCTACTTGAGGCCGGCCAACCAATGAACCTGACAGGCCCGAAAGGAAGGGCTTTGTTTCAACTGCCATCAGAAAGGACACTGTCGCGCGACTGCCCTGCCGAAGCAACTTCACAGGCGCGGCGTCTCCACGACCTTCCCGATGAGAAGGACGATAAGCCCAAGCCGTCGTCGGCTCAAGCTGATCTCGCCCCCTAATGGGGAGGAACGCATCCATCGCGTGGTTGAATCCTCGCTCATGAAACTTCAAGGGTTTTCAGGCGGCCAAGCGAAAGCACAGACGTGAAAGAGCCTAGAATCATTTCTCAATTACTGTTGTACCATAGTGTTAGACGAATCATCGCAATGTTATTCTGAAGGGGCGCTCTGCCGAGCAGCGTGGGCGTTCAACACCGTGCTTAATTCCCGCTCATTACCGGGGAAAACACGCCTGCACTGATAGTAGAGAAAGAACCTGTGCCAAAACCCAAATGGGTAAGAGAAGTTCCATGGACTCCGGGCGCGGGATCCATCAGTGGACCACATACGATGCCGAAGCGGCTGTTAAGATTCTGGAAGGATGGGTGCATGCAAAGCGCCGTGGTAGATGCCACGCTAGCAAGCTGCCTAAAATATTGCTTCTATGTCACGCGACGAAGCAACTATATACCTTTCAGAATTAAAAAACCGCCCGAGATACATCCGAGGCCGAAAAGGCAATCAGATTGATGTCCCAATGATCGCCACTACATTTGGACACCTCTGAATCCTTCTCAGTAAAAGCTCTACTAGACTCCGATGCACTGGATCTTCATCGATCAGACCAGACAGAACACGGCATTGCAACGACCAAATTGCCTCGTTCCAATTCCAGTGTACAACGCCGACGGCAGTCATAATGTTGGTGGTCCAATCACAGAATGTGTCGATCTCAGAGTTAAGATCCAGGATCACGTGAGAACGAATGTCATTCGCTGTCACAAACCTTGGGAACACGCCCATTTTCCCTCGGGTTATGAGTGGTTGGAATTACACAACCCATCAATCAACTGGAAAGATCGCACACCCAGTTTCGATAGATGTCCAGCCACTTGTGATTACGTACAACGCTTAATTGGCATTGAGGATGACGAACACGAAATCCCGAATGATCCGAGGCTCATCTTGAGGAGGGGAACAAATCTTTGTTTTCGACTGGCAGCGCTACGTTGCAACAGGCGGCGCTCACATCCGCGCTAAAACCAATGTGGCTATGGATCTGGCAATCAAGAAAACGCAAAGAAAGCAAAGAAACCGTTCGAGGAACTTGTCCCCGAGCACTATCACGAGTACAAGGACGTCTTTGCTAAAGAAAACTTCGATTCGCTACCAGAACGACGCCCGTGGGACCACGCGACAGCTAACGCAAGGCACTACGCCAGTGGGAGGAAAATCACCTCACACGCTAGATGAATGAAAGCGCTAGACGACTTCCTAGAAGAGAACTCTTCGACCGGACGTATCCGCCCTTCTAAGTCACCATGGGCAGCTCCGTTCTTCTTGTCAAAGAAGGATGGCTCGCCCGACCTCGTACATGGACTACCGTAAGCTTAACGATTTAACCATCAAGAATCGTTATCCACTTCCTTCGATCCAGGAACCTGTAGACAAGCTGAAAGGGTCCAAGTACTTCACGGTTAGACGATGGGGCTACAACAACATTCGGATCAAAGAAGGCGATGAAGAGAAAGCGCGCTCATCACAAACCGCGACTCTTCGAACCACTAGTCATGTTCTTCGGTCTCACCAATTCGCCAGCCACGTTCCAGACAATGATGAACAACATCTTCCCAGATCTGGATCCAGGAAGGACACGTGATGGTCTACATCGACGACATCATGATCTATACCAAGGATCGAACATCGCCGCATTGTGCAACGAGCCTAACGTAATGCGGTAACACTGTTCCATTCAGGCAAGAAGTGCGAATTCGAACGGCTTGAGATCGGCCTCGGCATGATCATCTCCGAAGGACAAGTCCAGATGGATCCAGTCAAAGTAGAAGGCGTCAAGAAATGGCCAAGCCCACGGCAAACGACATTCAGGCGTCTCGGCTTTACCAACTTCTACCGACGATTCATCAAAGACTTCGGCAAGACTCAAGCCACCACCTCCCTCACCGGCAATGCCACATTCGTATGGAACCCCGTAGCAAGCCAAGTCTTCAAAGAACTCAAGAATCGCGATCTGTTCCGGGCCCCCCAGTCCTAGCAATGCCCACGGACGAGGACAAGTTCCGAATTGAATGCGACGCCTGGACTTCGCCTACTACGCAACCCTGAGCAACACCAGGATGGCAAATGGAAGCCTGTCGATTCCTCTCTAAAGCGTTCACAGCCACCGAGCGCAACTACGAGATCTACGATAAGGAACTCATGTCTATCAAGCGTCGGATTGACGAATGGCGCCAGTACCTAATGGGCGCCGGCAGGACTTCTCGAGATCTGGACAGATCACAAGAATTTGAGTACTTTCCCGGCCGCAGAAGCTGAACCGACGGCAAGCACGCTGGTGTGCCGAACTTGCCGAGTATCACTTTCTGCTTCAGCACAAACCCT
>JAKOGH010000957.1:0-25067 GCA_024811115.1 Terana coerulea
GACGTTCGACCCACAGCGCGGTGCCATTATTCAGAAATATTCTGCGACCTTGACCTTGACCTTGACCTCCACAGTCGCGTAACTCTGTCTCTTCGACAGGCTGGCTATTAGCTTCAATAGTCGGTTGCACATGGCCTGCAAGCGACTATGGCTACACAGAACTCCTGACTTTCACTGCACATACTGCATCTCGCCATTCCATCCTCTTGCGCGTTGCCCAGCATCCTTGCTTGCCAGGTTTCCCGATGGTGGCTAGCAACAGTCATTGTAGAGGGTAGCTTACGCCTCTACGTGAGAATTCTGCGTGGTCGGTATATGGATACCGTGTGGATTGGTCAGCATATCCACTACGCATCTAAGTGTCTCGGTTCACTCATAGTAATAATGCTCAGGTTAAAACGAGGTCACCGTGCGTGATGTGTCTGCTATTCAGCTTTAGTATAGTGGGGGCTTAGGGACAGATCAAAGGCCAAGGTGAGTAGGCAATTTCGAACCTGACAGCTCAACAATCATAGAGGAGTTGACCAATACACGACAGCGTGCATGGGACGGGCCCTTCATCCGCCCAGCACGCCCTCGATTGCGCAAAAGACCAGCGAAGCGTCATCTGCGGCGACAATCAAGGAATTGTGCGTTGAACGCCGCTGCCCTGAAGGAATATCAACCACTGTTGCCAGAAAGCGGCGCCGAATTAGTCGAAGTACTGAAGGAGCGCGAAGCTATAGATCTTCGGATTTGCGGAATGTCCTACCTGCGTACACCATTCTTTTGAAGAATCGAAGTTAACCTTCTCCTTGCTCTTTAGCTCACATGTCGTCTCAGGCTTGGTAATGACAACGATGCGCTGCGAGTGAAGCACAACCTCGGAGTCGTCTATGCCGTGAAAGAAGGTTGGAAGTGAGTACGATTTCAGTCGTCTGTCGCCCTGTCTAACCATTGTTTCAGTACTTGTCAATTATCTAAGCCGGCATCAAAGCATATCAGCGACTTCAAGCAGAAGTAGACCATTTCTACTCTTCTGAGCAAGGATCTCAAATAACACTGTGAAATGCCGTATCTATAGGCTGTCATGTACGTCGTACGCTTTCGCTGGTTTTGGCCCGCTCATCAAATCTTGGAATGTAGTAACGAGAGCTGTGCGGCTTCATCCTGTAAATAGCAGTGGCAGTCAGCGATTCACCAGACCTAGCAAGGGTGACAGACTCATTGGTCCTTAGTGAGTGACACTCCCATAATCGGTCGGCGGGAGCTGATCAGTAGTTACTGGTAAGTCATATCCCAGAAAGTACCTGAGGGCATGTTCACACTCGGTCCGTTCACCGCGATCCAACGAACTGCTTGCAATTCGAAACCTGCTGTCCGGAACGGTGGCTCACCGCTGAAGACTTGCAAGAATCGACAGAGGATTCGCTACACCACATCCCAAATACGTCCATTGAATTCCTGTTCGAGCCTCGGGGTGTGTCGGGAGTCGCTGGCACTTGGGAGCTGAAATCGTACTTTGCCACAGCATCCAAAGTCTTGAGCTAAGCGCCCAGGAGTTGGAGTCATACAAAGTGCGATGGAGCTATTGGAGGCCGTTTTGTCTGGAACATGCCAGGCCGTTGCCTATCATTGCGAAATTTCGATTTTGAGGAATGACAGGTGTATGTTACGGTTGTTGTCTCAGTTGAAAGCTTCGTTGGATATGCTTGTACAGGCACTGCTTTACCTATGGAAAAGGGAGCGTTCGTAATTTGGGATTCGGGATTCCCACTACCAGGCTGAAGGTCGTCGAAGGCTCTCTTTCCGAAGTGGCAAGTAGTCCTCACGGGTGGATGAGCGCGCATCTCGTAACCTAGTTCGGGCGGTTGGACCGAGACCTCTCCCCGATTTCCCCACGCACTGACTCAGCTACGACGACCTTCTCTCGTGTAGGTGAGTAATCCATTTATGGGGTCGCAAAGTGAACGTAACCAACACCGCGTTTAGACAACACGTCATTGCTAACAGCAATGAATATGTATACCGTCCACCGTGACACGACTGCGCCAAGGACCTCGACTCTGAATCCGAGAGGTCTGCACATGCCGCAGGAGCTCACCGATTGCATTATGGATGGTCTGAAAGACGACAAACAATCGCTGAAGAACTGTTCCCTCACCTGTGTTGCCATGCTTCCGCGCAGTTCTAAGCTCCTATTCCGCGTCCTCAAGGTCCGGACATGCCGCCTGGAGGGTTTCCTGGCGGTCCTAATGTCGTCAAAGCGGCTATCTCAGAACATACTCAATTTCGCATTGCTCGAGCATGGAGAGAACCAAGCAAGACCTGCCACCGTATACGGCCTCGTCCTATCGCTGCCAAGGCTGCATAGCCTACACTTCGAGGGGAAGTTCAACGAATTCTCGCCCAGCTCCACGCTTCCGCCACGAGCCCACCGCCGCACGCTGAAATACCTGCGATTCAGTTTCTTCCAGATTGACCTACTCGAGTGCGTTTTGGAGCTGTTCGCCTGCATTGACATCCTCCAAATAGAAGGTTCCTATACAAGCGGAAGCATGTTGGATCACAGGATCGCTGGATGCGTCAGGAACGCAACCATCGCCTTCGAACCCCAATGGTATCCTGGTCTGGAACAGGTCCTGCAGCCTTCGGCCTTGTTGCGTCTGTCCCTCGCATTTGCGGCTTCCGGTTACTTTAATTCACAGCACGTCGACCGTTGCTTGCAGACGCTGGGGAAGAGCATCGAGCACCTTGGCTTGGACATGAGCAAAAGTGGAGCATCTATCTATTTGCCTAGTACAGGTCCGTTCAGTCACCGTCACTCGAGGTCTTCATGTTGATAATGACCTTGCAAAATCATAGCCTTTCCAAGCCTGAAGAACTGTACGACACTACAGACAGTCACCGTCACGACTCCACACCTAGATGTTGCTACGAACTCAGCATGGTCAGCTGCTGTTGCCGTCATGGCTTCCTTACCGCGCCAAATACGCCATATCATCCTTATCCTTTGCATGGAGCTGAGCATAAAATATCTCGACCTTGTACAGTACGTCTCGGAACGTTGGGATTGGAAGCGACCAGAGGGAAGTCTAAACCGTTGTAGTGTTTTGGGGATATTAGAGATCCGAATCCAGACAGGGAATGGCATGCGGTCTATGGCAGAGCATGCGGGATTACAAGACATCATCCGAGACAGATTGTTACCGCGCTATAAATGTCTGGTCATATTCACGTAGAGTAAACAGATTGCAGAGCGCATAGCATAGTAGCGTGATGGAACTCGCTCTCGTGGTTGTATTATATTTGCATACATGGTCATACAGGATCACTAGCACATCTCAATCAATCATGCTCCAGGCTTTGCACTATCAACGTCGCCTCAGCTAACAAGCAAGGTCCTTGACGAGATACACTTACCATCGGGGTCACCACATTGCACTATCTGGTGAAACTCATCGCGAGGCTTTTAGGTGGAAATTGGGACGCAGCCGACACCGATGGAGTTCTGTGAAGGGAGATCAGCAAGTCTATCATGCGTAACGAGGGTGTCTAGACGTACGACAACACCGTTGGTGCAAGAGACGGTGGTGCCGCTGCACGCAGAGCCGGAGCCGACGCCCACGACGCTGATGGGGCTACAAGTCAACCCAATCACGCCGGAGATGTCGCTGACGCTGATGCCAATGCTCTTCAAGATGGCCGTACCAGCAGCAGAGGTGGCCTGGTCGGTGGGTCAGTGAAGAGCATCGCTAAGGTGAACACAAGACATACCGGCTCGAGTGCTTGCGCAGCAGGCAGTGGTGGGGGCCTTTGGCCCGGGAGCAGTGACACCGCCGATGCTGACGGGTGTGGCGACCGCAAGAACGGGGAGGGCAAGGGCGGAGAACGCGAGGAGACGAGAGAACATCTTGTTTCGTTGATTTCAAGAGACACTTGGGACGGTTTGCTGAAGACGCAACTCGTTTCAACAACCATTTATACTGGAGAGACTGAATGGCATACCTTGGGTAGTCACCGGGCCACCAGTTGCACGAAGTTCTCCATCATGGTTGCGGAGCGCATGCCCTAACCCTCCACAGCACGAGGTCGAGAAAAACAGTTTTGCCTTCGCCGAACTGGTTCTCATGCCTGTTCATGTCGGCAGTGAGAGTTGTGCTATGTCTGGCTGCCTGGAGACTTCGATATACAGTAGTGGAGCAGTGCATCACGTCAACCTGGGGATAGTGATAGCGGCATGCATTGGCCATGAATATGCATCTATTTCGAGCAGAGGGGTGGTGGATGGAGCCTCCCGACAGCGAAGCCGCAGACATGTCTCCTTGGTCGGCGAGAACAGATTAGCCACCGCGGAGCGCGAGGGTAATTATTCTCGGTACTAATCATCTGGATAAGTCCGCATTTCATATTGACCCATTTGAATGAAAGATGACATACTTACTACGTCAAGGGTAGAGCGCGAGGTGACTGCATGGACCACTCGTCCCCTTTCCGTCGACTGCGATTTTGAAATGCAAATGGAACATGGTCGGTCGTTGCTGCGTTGCTGCCTGCGCCACGGAGATATGCAGACGGCGTGGTGGCGTCGAAAGCTCTTGAGTGAGGCAATTGGCTGTCGAAATGGCCTGTCGCCTTAGAGTTTGCTTAGAGTGGTCAACATATGCATTTGTTGACACTTTATGGTAGATAATACAGTACCCTTCATGGACGAGCTGCAAAGAGTCCGTTTCCTTGTACGACTCCAAGGCTTACTACGCCTAGCCCCAAGGATGCCACCGCCCCTACTACCACGTCTGATCACGGGTGTACTGTCGCAATCTTGTCCAAATCGTCCGAATTCACGAGGCTGTTCACTAGCCGATCTTTGGCATCTTGAAGAGCCTTCGCGTGACCGATCTTAGCAACACCCAAACAGATCCCTCGAACCTCCAAACTTTGAAGGTGACTGTATCTCCGTGGAGTATCGCACAAGGAAGCCGTGAGGTATGGGAGTACCTCATTGAACGCAGACGAGATCCAGAGGTTGACGCGGATGGTGTTCAAGCTCGGGGGCATGTAAGGAAGTGCCCGCTTGCAGATAAATTCGCAAAACTAGGCCAGCAGCGCCTATCAGCGTAAAGGCACGAGATGCGGCCGAGAGCACTCACGTCAGGGTGGTCCACTTTGAACTCGAAGTGTTTCAGGCGCGCGCAAAGGCTTAATGATGATAGCGCGTTGGCTTTTAGAACTAAGATCAGAACCGTACTTATGAGAAGCAGCCGCACATACCAACCTCGATACGATAACTGCCAGTTTGATGAGCCGGGGCGTAGGTTGAGGCGTTCAACCTTCGGCGAAAACTTGTATAACAGTAGATTGATCCTCTCAATGTCGCGCCCATTAAACCCAATACAGGCTATAGAAGATGGAAGTACGAGGTTCTTTAGGACATCTAGGGCACCAGAGTGGAAGCTCCTGTTCAGCACAAGCGATCTTGTAGGCAAGACCATCCCATCATGGCCCGAATCATACTCCCGAGGCACCGGCGGTGGCAGAGCGTAAACGATTGAGTCAAGTTCTAGGACTTCTACGTGTTTGAAAGGTCGTAAGAAAGGTTCCAGCAACTCGGCGTTGAGACCGGAAAGCTTGAGATGCGCAAGTTGGTGGCGAGGAGAAAGCTTGGGCAATGAGATAGCCGGGAACTGGCGTGGAGACGATGTGCTGGCAAATAGCTCCAAGAACCGTAGACACGGGAGGGTAAGGAATAGGTCGTCCACGAAGAGCGTGAAGTCGACTGGTCCATTGATTGTAAGTTCAACGATATTGGACGATAGCCGCTTGGATTCCTGGGCACATACAAGGAAAGCCTCCACTTCCGATGGGTGGATCTCAACATATTTGAGAAAATGTTTTGAGCTTCGAGAAGTCCAAGCCCGAGATACGCAGGTGCAATTTGAGAGCGTGCGCCTGTCTACAAAGGTTGTGCCGCGGCTCGAGAACTGGTCGATGATGTGGTCGGTGATTTCCTGCGGTAGCCAGCCGCTTTGTGCCGCTTCCTCCGCTGCAGCCGATACCATGGTACTCTGTCTTGTTAGAGCTGGTATACGTACGTGTAATATGTATGCATATACGGCGCGTGGCAAACGGGGCGCAAGTGAGGCAAGGCACGATTGTCTACACACAGGTAGTTAATGCGCAACTCTCGAGGCCAATTCCATGATCACAGACTTACTCACATTACAAGGCGTCTGCACCGTCCAGAATTCCAGACCGTGTCTTGGCGTGTAGCGGTCAAGCGCACAGAATTGAGTTCGGATCGAGGGGAAGGAAGCAAGAAGGGAGTAAGCGTTATTCTTCAGCGCAAGCGCTATTGAATCGCTGGAAATGCGTGCTGCGTGCGTAGGCCGGCGGCTTGCTGTGGCGCGAGGGTAGGCACAACGACTGAATACACGAACACTCGTGAGGATAAAAGTTAGTTCATGAGATGCGAATGCCGTACCTCGTGCTATACCACGTCTAATCCGCATTTATGGAATGCAAAGTGCCTCCACAAGCCTTCCGGAGCACAGATCGGTGCTTAGCGCTTAGACCAAGCGCTAGGCACCCTCGGACTCCCTCGGCAATAGCCGTCACCACAAGGAGGTGCTTGGAGGGGAAACATTTACCCACGCTTCCTTCCGCTGTGACGCCGTCTACGGTACGGGATGCACCTCGCGGCGACCCATGTAAAGCTCTGTTCTGCCAGGGCTTGGCGGCTTTCGATTTTCGGAGTTCTTTCCTTGCGATAATCAACGGGGGAGCTGCTGGCATGCTGGTCTCACTGGCCTAGGGCAAGACTGTGCGCCAGTCTGCCACACGTCCATGGTGTATTTGCAAATGTCAAGGTGCTGGTTCTACGACCTGCTCTAGTATCTCATTGAACCTAATGCAGCATCTATGCTTCCACCATATAAATTATGATTTTGTAGACATGATCATTTCTGAACTATATGAAGCGGCTCTCAACCAAGCCGTGGCTTCATAGCCAACAGAGGACTTTCCAAGCCCCATTATCCATCTCTGGACGGAAGACGAGGGCTTCTGATAGCCACCCGATGACATTCTCGGAGATCCTCGAAACTTTCGATCGTACGGTGCCTCCAACTCTACTCGTCTCCCGGGATCTTTGCGCTTGAACGGTCCGACCAACATCAGCAAAACGTACAAGCGCTGACGACTGATGAGCGCTGACGGGCACTGAGAGCACTGACGAACAGTTTGGGACCGAAGTTCGAGCCCTGCTGAAGCCGGACTTTTACTAGATTTTGTATTTTCTTAGTTCTTCTTGTTTCATAATCTATGCTGGATGTGAATGATAATGGTTTACTCACCGAAGCTTTGCTGCAAGAGTCGGATGCAAGAGGGGTCAAAAACGTCTGAGAGCTCTCAAAACGACTACTGAGACTGGCGGGCGCTGACGGCACTGAAGGGACTGAAGCGCTGAGATGGCTTCATCAGTACCTGTCAGTACCGCTCAGTGCCAATGCAACTTTGCTGATGAACGCCCGGTCCTGGGTCTGTGGGAATAGCAATATGTCAGCACTCGCATCGATGCATTTCGCAGCTCAGGATCCAGACGACTTTCTCCCCGTCCTCCTCTCTTCGCCGACCCGTACGTCCCTGCAGTGTATGCTTTCTGTCGATGTTAACGGCATGACGGCTTCTCCCCTCTAGATTCGAAAGACCTTGTGTTCAACATGCCAGTGACTGCGAAGCGGATCTCCTACCAGAGCTATTCTCTAGGATTATCGAAAGATTTATCCGGATTGCTATTAGGGAGGATGCCGACATCATCAACGACAGGCGCCAAACAGAAAGCGGTACTGGCTCCATGCGCTCTGACCAGTCGCTATTTTGCTGAGCGAGCTCGGCGCTATCTCTTCAAGCAGTTGACTATACGCAGCCGTAAGGACATGCAAGAGCTACGAGCTGTCGTGAATGCCGACCCGCTTCCAGGGCTTACGCACCCAGCGCAATTCATCGACATCATACATGTGAAACATTCATCCATCTCACCTCTATGGGTCCACGAGCTACCCTTGCTACTCCTTAACCACCTTCGCCGATGCGATGTAATGCAGTTGGGAACCCCCCTTGATCTCACCGAATTTCCAAACACCAACAACTTTGGGAACTCTGATCCTTCGTTCATTATTCCAATACCTACCACGCACGGTTCCCTCACTCCACAAGCCTTTCGTTCTCCTCGATCTCCACAATATCCAATACCGATGTGCTGAAGATTTCTTTCATTTCATCGGTCAATTCTATAGGCTTTGTGACCTTACAGTGGAGGCTATATCTCTCAGGTCTTTAACGCCTGTCACATCTTTCGCCCGACTCTCACGAAGGCTAAATGGGTGGACTATCACCGAGCGTACCGCAGAGGATGCGAGGATGCTGTTTTGGATGCTACCAGCTATCTTGTCTTTTCAGCCCGTTGCACTTGCACGGCGTCATGATCCCAGCAGGAATCGCGCCATAGCCCACGGAAGTGCTCCCATCTATATCACACACGCGCCCGTGTACCCGCAAGATATTGTACTCGCATCGGAGATTGTTAGTTCATTCCATCCTCGGAAAATCAGCTCGGATCCAGAAAACATCATCGAGCTCGAATGGAGATTGAGTCCGACGCTGGCATTGATCAGGTATTTTGGAATAGTTCATGTGCGTTTATTGGTTATAATGTTTGCTTCACCGCTGACTGAGGTACAATGCCAAGCTCTGCAAGTGGAAGGTAGACAGCCACGTGTACCGGTGGCGAGATTGTCATTTGGAACATCGCGCCAATTGACTCCTTGTCTGAGCACTGCTCACATACGCGGTATATCTGCACTTCGCACTCAATAACCACTCAGCGGATATTCCTCAACCTGGTCACCTCATCATGTCCAAGACCTCTTTGGCGATATTCACCATCCACTTCTCTGCTTCAATAATTTGGATGACATGCAGTGTAGGGAGTGGTTGCAGTGCTACACACTCAAAATATGCAAATGAAGGCGGGCACTGATCCGGCAGGATTGGAGGAGCCAATTACAGTGTGGAGTTAGCGGGATCTTGACCGAAGAGGAGCTGGACAGCATTGTGGCACTGCAGACTCAACTGTAGACTTTGCGCTGTTTGTGAGGTTGCTCCAATCACTTGTCTGTAGGCAAATTCTATAATGCTATCTTGCAAGGCTAGCCCAGGCTCTTCCCTTGAATTCTGAATACAAACTTGTACTGTACTACTCTATTCTATGAAACTGTCAAGTTACTCATCAACACGTCTTGGACAATGAATTGTTAAATAAACCACATCATGGTCTTCGAGAGCGAAATAGGTAGAATATATGTACTGAAAGGGAAACTGACGGTGAGGGACATAGTTCAGATCTACCAAAACGCTTGAATCCGCGAGAATACGCTCATGAATACTACGCACAGCCTCAGGCCGCGCAACAGCATCATGCCTGAATCTTAGTCTGATGTACTTGAGGTAGGGTAGGCGTGTGGTTGTGGCTAGGAAGGCTTGCCAATCGTATCGGGAAAGCTGTTCTGGCGATAAGATGGGTGTCATAAGGGTGAAATCGTAAGATAGCTCCAAAACATGGTGGTAGTCCCGTTGGTGATGCCAGCGGGTATTGTGAATATGCTCGGGTAATCCGTAGGAAATGTCAATCCTTGGGGTTATGCATGTAAGTGATGCCTTCCACATTTTCTTGCCACAGCAGAAACATTTGTTTGCCATGTTCACCACATTCGCGAGAACTGCACATAGCGACGCCTTCGTTAATGATGTCCTGGAGGTAGACAACGGTGTAGAGATGTGGCATGCTGCAGTGACTGTAGCGTGCGATGTGCTGGTAGTGTGGCCGCGGTCCGGTTTGGTCCGGTTTTTGACCTGTTTCAGCAGAACTCAAACCTGAACCAAGCAGTAAGTAGTGAACCTGAACCAAAACCGAACGGAACCGTTACTTTTTAATGAACTGGTTCATGTGATTAGGTTCAGGTTCATGAACTGGTTCAAACCGAGGAACCGGTAAGTTGCCGCAAATGTTCCTTGCTGAGCTGTACATGGACCATGCACTGTGATATACGTCCTCTTTTGTACTCTAAGTGTGCACATATATTTAGAACAGATGTTTACTCACTTGATAAGCCAATACTTGCCCTTGCAGACGAGTGGTGATACAAACAGTGGACGCACTTGCGATGAACAAATAAGCGCCCGTTTAGGCACAACACAGCAGCCCAAATGGGGCAACTATGTTCAATCAAGCATGCTCGCACACATTTTCACACTTTCTTTGCACTTTCTTCACCATTTTTGTAGACACAGAGCTACCTTCCGGCACTTGGTTCACAAGGTTTGGTTCAGTTCGGACATGGTTTGGCAAGCTCACTTATTTGTCAAACCCAGAACCAAACCGGGTCTACAGGTTCACAAACCGGACCTGACCTAGAGCGAACCGTCGGTTCTGTTCTGTGGTTCAAGGTTCGAACCATGGTTCAGGACCTGACTGTAGAAGTGCAGCGCATACAGTGGCATACACTCCTACCGAGGCCTAAGGGAAGGCTAGGATGGTTACTCACCTGTAGGCTGGTTGGTTAACACGTAAGTGGGTTTGAGAGTTGAAAGAGTCTTATTATGTATGGCACAGAGAGCTGCCTTATATACGATACAAAGTGGCTGTACTACAAACAGATACAAATAGATACCAGGACAATAGACAATAGGCATCGCTATGGTGGAACCTGGTAGAACAATAGAGAAGATGTGAGCAGAGCGCTTACGACGTCTATCTGACTCAACACTGACTGCAGCCACACTATGTGCTGGTGCTTGATGTTGCTGAGAAGAGGGATCCAGTATTCAGAGAGTAACACATTTTGCGGCAAGGAAAGATGGCGAAGAGGCTGGAGTGGTTGCGAAAGTGATTGCACCGTGTATTTGTGAGCATGCTTAAATATCCAAGCCATTGCCGCGGCAAGAAGGGCTAGATGGCTGTAGTGCCAAGGTTTTGCGCCTGCATGGGAAAGCATTGGACATACACAGCACGATACCTGCCTCAAACGAGTTAGGAAGCCTTTTGTGCAGAATAGGAACTGAGAGATTACTTCATCGTTTCCTGTGCTCAACTCTGCCATAGACCATTATACCATCATCCAAGACAGGTATAACACATCATTCCTATTTAGTACAGGGGACAGACGAGAAATGCAGACTGCGCCACAACTTACCGGGCGTACCATCCATAAATCGCAGTGCAATGGCGTCTGTTCTATATTCTCTGCTGGTACTAACAGTATCGAAA
Organism: Terana coerulea; assembly: GCA_024811115.1. Classification (NCBI taxonomy): domain Eukaryota; kingdom Fungi; phylum Basidiomycota; class Agaricomycetes; order Polyporales; family Phanerochaetaceae; genus Terana; species Terana coerulea. The sequence goes on from JAKOGH010000957.1 coordinate 11,303, forward strand.
CAGATTAGCTTGTTCTGGATCTGCCATAAAGAGCGTCCTGCAGAGCAGTCCGCCCGGGAGCTTCAGTGGTTTCTGAGAGGCTTAAAAACACAAACGACCTAGAAGCATTGCTGAGCCAAATGCGAAAGGCCTTTAGCAAACCGGGTGGTGCTTACCACAGGCTTCAAAACAATACATCATAGCAATATTGTGGCTCTGGAACCAGCGCCCAGTTATTAGACTGTCGTGCAGCTGTCGCTGGAGAGACAGCGGAGTAAGTAGCACAGGGAACAGAGTTTGAGTTGACGCCAATGCCACAAAGTTGCTGGCGACAGCTTGATGGCTCCAATCAAGTTGGCGGGCCCAGCCCAGGCCGTGGGTCGAGCACTGGTTTGATGAAGATACACTACATATGTTCGAGTTGGCCCACATCTTCAACATTTCTTCTCTGATACTTCCATTAAGAACACAGTGAGGGAGTCCAAGCTTTCAACAGTGAACCTAGGCTCAATGGGTGACTCGGATTCCGTGTAGTGGAATGTTTGATTTGTAGGCCCACTGGTCGTTACAGTCTTTGTTTTATCATCCTTTGACCAATTGCAGTGAACTCGACTGGGCACAATATCGAGATTATTCCAACACATCATAAGATTCTTGACACTATCCATATAAGAAACATTAGTCAACCATACTCCCACTTCTCTTAGGAACTATCCCTTTTCTCTCAAGCCCAAGAAAGACATGATACCAAGGACAAAGTTGCACCGGGTACTGACTAAATGGTCAGAAAAACACAGGACATCAGTGCCACAATGCAGATGCATGTCAAAAGGACTACTCACGGCGGTGTTTTTAGCACCAAGTTAGTACTAAGAGCGACATCGAAGGGATTCTTCATGGAGGTCTTCGAATGGTATAAGTGAGTGGTGCATGCAGTGCAACTCTGCTCGAACGTCTTCGTACTGCCGCCTCATTTTTGTGAAGTCCGTGGCCTGCGTGATGAGGCACGGTCATTGGTATACGTTGTGGAAAGCCAATGACAGGAGGAAACGCGAACTGGCAGGGTACCCACCAAGCATGCATCGATATTCAGGTACATGCATTCAGGCTGAAAGTTATAGGTAATGGTCTTGGCTGGGAATAGTCCGAGATTGGGCGGCATACATTGTTTCTAGAATTATGGTGGTAGACGCATCATTGACTTGGATCGACTGAACAATGGTGAATTGTGGTCAGACTCACCATGCAAGCAGGAGGAAAGTATATTGACGCACCCAAATCACCGCCTTCTGTACGCATAGCAAGAGTATCCCTGAAGTTATGACTTGTGAAGGCACTTAGTGGTCAATTGTCATGCCGTTGTACTTAGCATGTCTGTTTGAGGGAGAGGAGAGCGCATGCTAGTGTTCGAAGCATGTCTTCCTGTACTGAGAGCGTCCTACTTTGGTGTAAGATGAGAAGGAAGAGGAAAGAGGATGCCATCAGCATGTCTTGTCGTGGTGGGGAGGTACCTAGAACCTTGCCCATCTTGCAGAGCCTCTCGGAAAGCAGAAGAACCCAAATACCCATTAGGAGCAGTTTGTGCTCGACAGCGCCCGGCGACACAGCATAACAGATTCATCTGTGCTTGTGCATGGTGCAATACAAGGACATCTCACCCACAGCGCAAGCATTGGGCTGAGAAATTTGGCGTATCCCGTTGCATCGCCCGGACGACAAGAGCATCTTCGTGCACCTGACTCAGATGTAATGCACGGCGTAATACTCCAGAAATTTATGCAACAACGCAGTTTTGGGTGCGAATAGGATCCTTGTGACAACTTGGAGAAAGAGTTGCTCAGCAAGCGGGAGTAGCCTTGTCGGCGGTGCTAGCTGACGACCACCGTGAAGGGCCCTCAATGGCTAGTGCAGATAAGGTGTGGGTTCTCCAGAATGGAGCAAATACTTTCGGATAGAGCAAACACACTGTGTATATACACAGCATCGACGTATATGATACCCTATAGTGAACACTCCCACCGCTGCACAACACCTACTCATATATAGTAGTACACGGTCTTTCCAAATATTTCCGCATGCAAAATGTAGAAGTGCAGCACATACAGTGGCGTACACTCTTACCGAGGCCTAGAGGAAGCTAGGATGATTACTCACCTGTAGGCTGGTTGGTTGACATGTAAGTGGGTTTGAGAGTTGTAAAAGTCTTATTAGAGTATGGCGCAGAGAGCTGCCTTATATACAATACAGGATGGCTGTACTACAAATAGACACAAATAGGTACCAGGACAATAGACAATAGGGATCGTCATGGTGAAACCTGGTAGAACAATAGAGAAGATGTGAGCAGAGGCGCTTACAGCGTCTATCTGACTCAACATAAAAGTGTTTCTCAAGTCTTCACATCTCTGCCCATCTGTTAACTAGATGGAACAGGGGCGTGCTCAGTCTTTAGTGATGGAATGAAAATGAAGCACAGCGCACTTGTAACGTCCTCCGCCACTTTTGCCCTACTACCTCTCACTCCGTATGCCACTCCTCTAATGTCTAAAGCTCAATGTCTGATTTAATACATGGCATGTGGCTGTTGAGGACACTGTATGGTCATGGAGGATGTGTGTTGGGACTCGGAGTGGGAGCTTTGGATGTGAGTCTTCCCGCGCTCACGTCGTCGGTCGCTTGAGAGTTGCATTGAGAAGATATAAGGAGATATGCTGAGGTGCCACCTGGCAGAGCCATTCAGCCTGGCATGGTGGTGGTTGAGACATGGCTCAAACAAGGCACAGAGACAAGTTCGAAGGTGAGAGCAAGAAGCATCTTCAAACTGAGCGCTCGCAAGTCGCATAGCATTGTTCTACACTGTTGACTTGATAATATTGTTGTACTAACTCCAATTAAATTCCCTCGAGTGGTGCAATACATTCATTTGTATTATTCAGTACAGTAATAGTGTCCATTTCATCCGTTGCATTGCAGACATCTTTGGTGTCCTTCGCGAATGCACTCTTTTATGCTCAAAGAGTGACCGGCACACAGCCGATACCAACGCTGTTCTGCACAAAGCACCATATCAGCCACAAGGTGACGACAAAGCAATGATGGAAAGACATACGACGACACCGTTGGAGCAAGAGACGGTTGAGCCGCTGCAGGCCAAGCTAGAGCCGACACCGACAACACTGATGGGGCGAGCATGTCAGACCAATGAGGCCGCTGATGTCGCTCACGTTGATGCCGAGGGAGACCAAAGAGGGCAGAGCCGGAGGCTGAGTTGGCCTACAGCAAATCGCTCAGCGAGCGCACTTGAGTCAGATGAGATAGGGCACTCACAGCCTCAGTGCTGTCGCAGCAAGCAGTAGTCGGGGTGCTTGCATCAGGAAAACCTCCTCACCTAATTAGCCTTAAAATAGGACTAATTGGCCCTATTTAACAGAAATAGTGAAATAGGTAATTTAGGGCCCAGTAGTAAGGTTGCCATTGAGTCTGCAGTTATTTGGCCCTATTTTGACGTGAAATAACACCTATTATTCGTTATTTAGGAGTCTTTGTGCCGCTGTGTTCTGTAGTTCAGTCCTTCCGATGCAAGTGATTTTAAAACAATATGATTCTCTACAATACAAGAGACACTGACTATATTACAGTAGTTAATACATGCCAGTGAAAAGGAGCGCACCTGTGCCTTGCAACCGCATCCGGCTTCAAGCTCCACATGATAAACATGCGCGCAAGCGCAGCCTTAAGCACAGACATCACAGTTTGATACACTGCAAAGTCCTCCTCCTCCTTCGCCTGCTCACCTCGTCCTTTGCGCCGATGACGCCCCAGGACTCCCGGAAGCCCCACCATGCAAGCTGCCATGGCGGCAATGCGGTATGTGTACGGGACATTCACGCGCATGCACTTGTGGCCAGCGGCCTTGAGTTTGGCCTAGAACGTGTCAAGCGGGCCCGCTGACGATGCCGTCTTCACAGTTGCGGTCCTTCGTCAGCATCTATCCATCACTCAGGCAAAGCCAACACCCACCTATTGTAGCACACGATGGAGAGCGTGGCATACAATGCATTCCACACAAGGTGCTGCTCAGTGCTCGAGCTCGGCGGGTGACATCCATATAGCAAGCATGCCCGCTGCATGCAGCGCTGCACTTGTCAGCCATAAGGTCTGCGCGGCCCACAACGAGGTGCAGCGCGTTGTGAAGGCTGAGGATGTCAGCCTTCACCACTGTGGCGACTTGCCCAAGCTATCACACCATCAGCTACATGAGAGACTTTCAGCAGATAAAAGAGGAAGCACCTGTGCCCCGCGAACTGCATCCAGCTTCAAGCCCCACCCGATCAACATACACACAAGCGCAACCCGGTTTCGTCTTGGTTTTGGCTGTATATGACACTGGGTTCCTTTGTCTGCCTGGTGGGCTTCTCTGACTCGGCTTTGTTGGTGCTTCTACTCTGTCACTTTGGTCTCGTCGTCCTAGGTCTACCATAGCATGCTCTTTATCTGTCTTTGGCGGGTAGGTTTACCTGTGCACACGGATGTCTTGCTTTGGACGTGCGCAAACAGCACATTTTTCAATGTGTGCACCACTTTGTTGACAGTTGAGCCAGCGGCGGTGAGCTGGAAGCGCATCGCCTAGCGCTGCACGGTCGCTGGTGTACACCGCGTGGGGCGAGGGCATGTGGAGACAGCGGCAGGTTTGAGAGTGTGCGATGTACATGGCGCGCTGCGCTTCGAGTGCTCCCTTGCTGTCTGCCGCGAACCCGACGACTATGCCGCAGTTGTAGACTGTGTCACTCACCTGTGTCGATACTTATGCTGTCTCACTGTGCTTGATGCAGTGAGACCCTACGGCATGTAAACGAAGTCGCACATTGCGAACAGATAAGAAGAGTGCACCTTCGGGCTGTGTGTACTCGAACACACAGTGGTGGTAGTAGAGAGAGAAGACATCTGCAAAGTCTTGCGACTCTGCGCTGTGCAATGGGGTTGATGAGGTAATCCGGCATTTGCCGAAGCGCCAACAAGCGTTGGTATGTATGAGGCGTCTATGGCGACTCGCGAGCAAAATCCTGGCAAAGGGCATCCGCGAACGTTCAGTAAGCAATTTATTCCACCTTCCATGTAAGTCTGTTCTTACATTATCATGAGTTTCTTACAGCTTCATAGATAGTGTTAAGAATTCGTTACGCTGTAATAGCTGCAGAATAGGAGAAATAGCTACGAGTAAATGAGGTGAGAATTAGTCGAAATTTATTGATCTAATAGCTGGAATAGGTCGTATTAGGAAGTATAGGTAAAATAGACCTATTTTAGACCTATTTAGCTTGGGAGGTTTTTCCTGATGAAAGCACTTACAACACTTGCAGCCCTCTCTAGCAATATGCCTAGTGCTTGAATAAAGACCCCTGCCAGACAAGGGTTAACTTTTCACAACCCTTACCCTTACCCTTCGTACCCTTACCCTTAACCCTCCGAGGGTTTGCAAACCCCTGCCTATCACTAGGTGTACTACCTGATGGAAGCATCTCAAAATAGAAAGTATCGCCACCAAGCAAAACGTCACAGTGCCCGAGCTGCACGGCAGCTGATAGGCGACAAGGCACGTTTAACCTGAGACCCAACATGATTTGGTAAATCTTCCTTTGCGTCATCGCAATCGACGTCAACACTTCTCGAGCTTCGATTTGAAATGTACGTGGTGGAAATGCCGGGATTGTCCGAACCCGTCGTGCCCATGAACAAGCTCGGTGTCAGTCAAGCTTCTGAACAACAGTCTTCGAGATACTCACTACTCTGCATTTGATCCCTTCATCCTGCGACTGAGGTGTAACAGCCTACACCACAGGTTAAACCATAAAAGCGTGGCAAGAAGGCGATGCATGTCACTGAATGATATCACCGATCAGCCTCGTGCTCTGCGCAAATGAATGTGAGGGCAATGAATGACTTGGCCGAGACGGCAGGTTTTGGAGAGGATATCGCCGACATTCAGATACATTTGAATCACGGCGGCGGCTCTATTGGAGCATGAATGAATTCGAGGGAATACGCGCTCACCACATCAGCGATGTCTCTTCACACATTCAGGTCAGGAAGACGACCAGTTGTGGAGCGGCAACACGGTAGAGGTGTTTACGACGACAGTTCTGGCTATCTTGCGTTGCACTCCGTAATACAAGGGTGGAGACGGCTACTGCCGCGAGTCCGTGCTGCGGCGGCGCGGAGAATGGGCTGCGTGAGAACAGGCTGGTAAGCACACGCAACACGTCACTGAGACGCGGAGAACGGAGGACATTACCTTCGTGCCAAACCAGGTATTCTTTGAGACATGCAAGACAAACAATCTGTGCCTCTTCTTGCGACTAAAGTCTAGAATTGAAAAAGGTGTGGAAGACGATCGAGCGCCGAACGACTCTGAAACGTACTTTCGGCAGTCCCCGACGCCACGACGGCTTTGCTGTGAGAGGGAATGTTTTCTCGCGCCTGCATAGTGGTGGATCGGAGCAAGATGCCATCGGCGCTTCGCGTCTCTCTTCCCGCCTTCACCTGCTCGCGCCCCCGCACCACCATGCAAAGCCATCGCACCACGCCGACACGCGTCCCGACCCCAACCACGTTTCTCGTCTCCATTACGTTCTCGAGAACGGTGACGTAGACGCGTCACGACCGGACGACCTCCCTGCGCCGACGCCTTCCCCGCCCCAACCGCGTTCCCAGGCACGGTCCAGGGTGCACAAATGTCGGGCTAGGCGGTCGTTCGAGGGGACCGACGCGCTGGATATCCGTGGAGAAGTGTAAAGCGTGTAGGCTGCTGCGGGACGAGGGCCGTAGGTCGTGATGCAGGTACGCTCTCTTCATTCACCTCGCGTCACTAGAGGCCTGGCTATAGCCCCGTCCCTGCTACCCAGCCGCCGAGAAACCGAAGGCCGTACGCTCTGACTAGGCCTCAAATGCCTTGTATCGGCGACCGCAGACTCCACGAAGGCTCTGCGGCTGGAAGTACGAGCCGGCGATTCCCGCGTGCGTGGTGTACAAAGGTGCGAGCGGACGAGCCGGATCCTCTATGAGTACCGGAACCAAATTGGATTGTATGCTGATAGCATGCAAACCTGCTAGGAGTGTACCCGCGAGCCAACCCGTGTCTTCTTCCTGGATCACGTTGAAGCGTCGTGCCGCAGCTTGCAAGGCTCCCTGCGCGTTTTTGACACCACCTCCAATATTCCCGAACCGTCTCAGGCGGGCGAGTAATGGGCTCAAAAGAGCTCAGCCGTCTGAGGAGCTCGTGCTTGCGATGATGTGCGACGTGAAATTAAGCAGAGGTGCGCCGTCCTCCAATCATCTACCACGCTCGGTGCACCGCCTGATACGTCCCATCAGCATGAACTCCATTCTCTACTACGCCATCTCGGCCACTACTGAAGTCTCTCCTGGTCACCTCCTCTACCTTGTTTTACCCGTATATATGCCCAGTCCAACCAAACCTGTCTCTCTGCGCGTCCGGCCGGGACATCTGCACGCGTCATCTTCAGAGCTCAGAGTTTCCTGGATAAATCGGTCGCTGGCTACACTGTGCTCAAGGCTGACCGACCGTGCCTTCAAAGCGACATGCATTGGTTGTAACGGCCCCTGGTGCTGTCTGTGGGGTAGGCGGGAGAAACGCTTGGCTCTCGCGGTAGGGCCTTCGTGGCGTCGGTGGTTGCCGAGACTACGCTTTGCAGCCTGGTGTTGGCGCTCCGTCGTCCCTTTCGGAACTTCTTCAGCTCTACCAACTCGGCCAGCCTTCGCTTTCTTCGACGTATCAGTCTCGGGCAGAGGTATACATTTCTTGATCGTCTGTCTGAACAAAGACAGTCTGGCGTGAAGGTAATGTGCCCCGCTCTTTAGTCATGTGTTGCGTGTGCTTACCTGGTTCTCACGCAGCCCATTCTCGGCGTAGCCGCAGCACTTACTCGCGGCAGTCGCCGTCTCCACCCTCATGTTCTGGAGTGTGATAGAAGGTAGCTAGAGCTCTCTTGCTCAACACCTCTCCCGTGTTACCACTCCACAACCAGGTCGTTTGCATGGCCTAGACGTGTGAAGAGACGCCGCAGATGGGGTGAGTGCGTAATGATCTCGAGATCCTTCGTGCTCCAGCGGAGCCGCCGCCGGTGCTCAAATACACATGAACGTCGGAGATATTCCCTCCAAATCCCTGCCGTTTCGGCCAAGTTGTTCATCGCCCTCACATTCATTTGCGCAGGGCACGAGGCTGATGGGTGATATCATTCAATGACATATACCACCTTCTCGCCACGCTTTTGTGGTTTTCCTGTGCTATGGCCTGCTGCATCTTGGTCGCAGAACTGAGGGTTCGAACGCAGAGTGGTGAGTGCGTGCGGCAAAGACTGTAGTTTGGACGCTTAACTGACAGTGGACTTTTCCAGGGCCCGAAGCGTCCTCATAGCATTGAGTCGGACAATGCCGGCGACCCACGGCGTACGATTCGAATCGAAGCTCGACCAGCGCTGCCTACAACTCCGATGACGCAAGGAAGAATTGCCAAAACATGGTGGTTTTCAACTTGAACGTGCCTCGCCGCCTGGTAGCTGCGGTGCAGCTTGGGCTGTGACGTTTTGCTTGGTGGCGACACTTTCCATTTTGGTAAGTTTCCATCAGGTACGCCGGAAACTGTTCTCGCAATTTACACAGAACTGATCTGACGTTTTGCTCCTACTATGTGCAGACACTCCACTTCGCTATTGAATGCCAACTCCTTCGTCCTCGTTCTGCGGAGCTTGACGACCGCGCCCTCACCTCCCGGCTAAGAGCATACTACGTCGTCTGGTGTAGAACTACGCCTTTCTCAGCTCGTCGCTGTTTCCGAGCACATATAAGCACGCATCCTCGACCGAGAATCATTCACCAGCAAACAGCACTCACACCCAGCGTTCCCTCCAACCCTCTCAAAGCAGACAAGATGTTCTCTCGCGTTCTCGCCGCCTCCGTTCTCGCCCTCCCCCTTCTTGCGGTCGCCACACCTGTTGCACGCAACGCAGATACCGAGGAGAAACGCCAACTCCCCACTGGTATTCTCCCTACGGGTATTCCTGCCCACTGGCATCCTCCCCACCGGCCTTCTTCCAACTGGCATTTTGGCCGCCAGCATTTTGCCCACCCCTATGCCTACTGGCGTTCTTCCTACCGGCATCTTGCCGACCGGGATTTGCCTACCGGGATTCTTCCTACGGGCATCTTGCCGACGGGAGTTCTGCCCACGGGCATTCTGTCTAGAGGCGCTGTGTCCGACGCGCCGACCACCGCCTGCTGCGCCAGCACCGAGTCTGTGAGTACCCTCTTGTGCATTGTGCATCGCAGAGCAGCTGCTGACGAAACATTGCCTAGCCCACCTCCGCTGCAGGATCGGCCCTGCTTGGGCTGCTCGGCATTGATGCGAGCGACGTCAACGCGCTCATCGGCCTGACCTGCTCGCCGATCAGCGTCGTCGGCATCGGGTCTGGCTCCGAGTGCAGCGGCAGCACCGTCTCGTGCTCGAACGGAGTCGTCGTACGTGGTCGCAGTTGCCTGCGCTTACGCCTGCCGTCCTCACAATATGTGCCCACAGAACGGCGTCGGCATCGGCTGTGTCCCGATCTCGACCACGAAGAAGCGCAACACGGCGCCGCCCGCCAATCCGGACTACTGCGTGCTGCGACAGCACCGAGCCTGTGAGTACCAGTTATACTCCTTGAATTTATCTCATCGCTGAGTGTGTATAAACCAGGCCAACTCGGCCGCCGGATCTGCCCTGCTCGGCCTTCTCGGCATCGATGCGAGCGACGTCAGCGCCCTCGTCGGCCTGACCTGCTCGCCGATCAGCGTCGTCGGCGTCGGCTCCGGCTCTGAGTGCAGCGGCTCGACGGTCAGCTGCAGCAACGGCGTCGTCGTATGTCCTTTCATTTCCACCTGCCCTTCATGGCTCGTTTCTGATCACAAGCATTGTTTCTTGCAGAACGGCGTTGGCATCGGCTGCGTGCCCATCACGGCGAGCAAGAAGCGCAACGCGGCGCCCAGCACCCCGACTACTGCCTGCTGCAACAGCACTGAGACCGTCAGTGCCCTGTCTTATCTAAATCCAAGTGCGCTTGCTAACGAGCTTGCTGCAGGCCAACTCAGCCTCCGGCTCTGCCCTTCTCGGCCTCCTCGGCATCGACGCGAGCGACATCAGCGGCCTCATCGGCCTGACGTGCTCGCCCATCAGCGTCGTCGGTGTCGGCTCTGGCTCGGCCTGCAGCGGCTCGACCGTCTCTTGCTCCAACGGTGTCGTCGTACGTCTTTCCCTCTTCTCCTCGTCGCCAAATGGAGCTCACTGCTTTGTGCAGAACGGCGTCGGTATCGGCTGTGTGCCGGTCACTCTCTGAGCGTGTCGCGGCCGTACGAGAGTGCCTCGCAAAGGACACTAAAGATGTATGCATTGTTACGGACTGAATGAACAGTTTACTGTACGATAGGAATGGATGTATTGCAGCTCTCAAATATGTCTAACTCTGAACATCATTATCGAGTCGACGATGTGGCACGTTGCTCGCTATGCGACCTGCTGGCGCTCAGTTTGAAGGTGTTTCGGAGCGGAAGGTTGGCAGAAGGCGGTGAGCTGCCGGCGCTTCGCGTCTTTCCTCCTGCGTTCATCTTCACTGTCATGCCCCGTCAAGCTATCGAGGCACTGTCAAGCCCGTTTTAGTATGCACTCATTCCTGTGCAAGTGAGCGCTGTTCTGCTTAGACTGCGACGCACCAGCTTGCCGAGTTCTTCAAATCCTAAGCCTACCTTACACGATGCGTTGCTTTGATTCCGGCTTTACACAAGACCTTCCTTCTCCTAGATCGGCGGTACCGAGCGACTACGGTGTCCTGATCCAGCCTGAGCTGTACCCGTACCATCGGCGTTGGCCGCAGCTGCAGCTTGAAAGAGCGGTATCGCCGTTTCCCACTCCGACTCAGGTACGTATCTTTGAGGGACAATGGCGGTCAAAATGCTGGTGCTGGGAATTGTCGATAAATAGGCGATCAAAAGATAACTAGTCTTAACGAGCCTGAGGAGAATGAGCTGGGACTAGTAGGAGGCAACAAACTCGCCAGCGTCTACGCGGAAACTCGTCGGCGTCTACAGAAACTCATTCTCGCTCGGGATATGCCGGTGGAACTGGAGTCGTATACAAGAACATCCGTGGCTGACACTGCCATCGATATCAAGAATGGCCACAAGCACTCATGTTTGCTGAAGGTGACTTATCTGAGGGCTCACCTGTGTTTGTTTCTTCGCCCGTTTTGGCAACCGCTTGTCCTGCCGGCCTCAACGAAGGAAGACGCCCGTGAGAACAAAATAGCTTAATCACGTAAAAATATATAAATTAGCATATATTGAGTTCGATTAGCCTTACAGAAGGGACAGAAAGAGCGCGGTATGAGCAAGAGCGAGATATGACGAACGAGTCCAGGTTTAGCACAAATAAAGCAGATTTACCGTTAATTTACCTTAATGAACCCTATTGACGCGCCCAGAATCATACGTATCGGAGGATCCGGCTCGTCGGCTCGCAACTTTGAAGCGACACGCGAAAACCTCAGGCTCTCACTTCTGGCAGACGCAGAGACTTTGTGGCGTCGGTGGTCGCCGCAGTCGGGCCTCTGTTCGGTCCAGTGGTTGGTTCCTCCCTCCAACCTCGGCGCTGCCAGTCTGCATTGTCGCAGCCCTCCCCGCAATTATCAGTGCTTGATCTCGACGGAAGAAAGTGGCTTTGTCGGTCAGATGTCGTTGTTCAACATGGACGTAGTGTACGCCGTGCGCTTTGAATTATATTTTCCGGGTACTCACTCCATGCATCATCTGCGTAGCAGACGTCCCTCCACGGCGGTCACCATTCACCGACGCTATTTTACGGTCGAGGATCAGCGCAGAGCTACAGTCCCGTGCCAGGATGACATCGACCGTCGTCACGACGTGTGAACGTCGGACTCGTGGTGAGCACGCTTTACCTTGCATTCTCGCATGGTCCCGCGCGCCCGCGGCCGTTTTGCAAATGTACACGAATATCGGGCATACCCTCGCCATTGCCTCTTGGTTCTTTTGGGCTGTGTATTGTCGTCACGTTCATATGTCGAGAACACGCGGCTGATGCGTGAGGTCATACATTGACATATGTATGACCTCGTCAGCACCTCTACGGTTCACTGCACCTACACGGCCGCAGGGTCCCTGTTACGATGTAGTTGGGCTGGCGGGATAACATTACGAGTGTGACGATAGGAAGTTTTTAGTGCAACTAACGTCGACGTTTTCCAACTAGGGCAGACTTGAGACGGTAATCCTAACACCCCCATGCTGCACGATTCAAATTCGGAGTTCGGACGACTGAATGCACGCCAAAACATGCTTCTTACCCTCACCTTTGCCGCCGATATGTCATGCGTGTGGGATACCGTGACCTGTCCCTTGGTGGCGACACACTCCGTTCTGGGAAGGTCATTCAGGTACGCGCGACGACTTCTTCGCCGTATTTGACTGACTGGCTGTGTGTCTTGTCCGTCAGATGTGACAAGGCTCCGCGTCGCCGTTGAGGAAGAGCATCTCTGCGTCTCGTGCTGTGGAGCTTTGCAACGACGCCGACACGCCGATGTCAAAAACATACTACGTCGTCGGTGCTCTGCTGCGCCTTTCTCGGCATGCCATTGAATATAGAGCGTATATAAGGGCACGCAACTCGACGACTCATCCTCAGCAACCAGCACTCACCTCCAGTGTTCCTGCACTCTCCAACACCTCCAGCAAACAAGATGTTCTCCCGCCTCCTCTCGACCATCGTGCTCGCCCTCCCTCTTCTTGCGGTCGCCACACCCGTGGCCCGCGACGCCGAGGGAAGCGCCAGCTTGGCGGCATCCTGCCGGGCCTTCTCCCCACGGGCATTCTGCCCCCGGGTCTCCTGCCCACGGGCCTTTTGCCGACTGGCATTCTGCCGCCGGGGCTCCTGCCCACTGGTATTCTCCGCAAGGACCTCCTGCCGACTGGCATTCTCCCCACCGGCATCCTCCCCACCGGCCTGCCTCTGCCCACCGGTATTTTGGGCGGCAGCACGCCGACGACTGCCTGCTGCGCCAGCACCGAGGCCGTACGTCTCGAATTCCCCTTTCTCCTTCTGAAGTTACGTGCTGAATAGTTCGATATAGGCCAACTCGCTGGCCGGCTCCGCCGTGCTTGGGCTGCTCGGCATCGATGCGAGCGATATCAATGCCCTAGTCGGCTTGACGTGCTCGCCCATCAGCGTCATTGGCGTCGGCTCTGGCTCGGAGTGCAGCGGCGACCGTCAACTGCTCCAACGGGATCGTCGTAAGTCGCTCGCACTTTTCTTACTCCCTGGTCTCTGTATGCTGATATAATGTGCAGGGCAGCATCGGCGTTGGATGCGTTCCTGTCAGCCTTTGAGCTCCCTGAGCGAAATTAGCCTCGTACGTTCTCACCATAATTATATTTGTATCCACAATATCTCAAACGCTTGCTACATCTTCTGTAGAGCACTGCCGATATTGGATAGGATTTTTCTGTTGTACTATAAACGATGTTCTCACGAAGGCGGGGAGGAGAAGCAGGAGTTTTGAACGTTGCGGGGAGAACGGACGACAAGTGGACTTTTGAACTATGCGAATGTAAATCATGTACGCACGACTGAATGAAATGTACGAGGATGTATACCTTGCATGGAGTACTGTCTGAAGCGATCTGTGGGACAACCCTCGGTTTCGCCTTCGTCTTGGCTCCTTGC
>JAKOGH010000958.1:0-20007 GCA_024811115.1 Terana coerulea
TGGTTTAATACCTCCATAATAAATATCTGAAGCTCCAGCTCTGGCCATTTCGATAAGGCCTCCAACAGCCCGCTCAGTTCTCTCCTGGATATGAACATCAATAGCAATCCCCAGGCCTCGTTCTTCAGATGCTTAGGATGTGGCACCCCGGTCTAATGCACAGTTTGAGCCCACTCGCGAGTTTTGATAGCGAATTACTTGCCGTGATATTTCCAAGAGGAACTCGCACAGATCTCTCCTCTTCGCCACGGTTGCACAGCCTTCACTTCGGACGGCCGCCTTGATAGACCTCATCTTGCGACGGACAGCAATGGCTTCGAATCCGCCAAGGAGGAAGCCACCAAACTTCATGATAGCGTGGCCTGAGTGACTCCCAAGTCCATATATGGTGGAGCGACGGGTATCTGTGGATTGGGAGAAGGAAAGGTCGGAGAGAGGGATGTCCTGGGTGGGAGCGTTCGCCGCGGACATCCTGCCCTACTCGGCGGAGAGTCAAAGCGGACGGTCAAACGGCGAAGAAGAAAAGCAATAAAGACACGTTTGGCGAGGATCGTCTTTAAACACGGCACCGCCGAGTTGAGTTCCCGCCGGGTCAATGCCTAACACGGCCTCAAGGCGTCTAGAAAATGGATTTGCCATGACAACACTGCCAGCTTTCACAGGTTGACAGGCCTCGTGTGCACGTGTACGTCAATGGCCGTCGTCGGCATGATTCTGTAACGTCGGCGTCAGCCCAAGATTCCGCGAATTATGATGAGCGGCGCAATGCCTACTATAAACGCACCTGAAACGTCTTATTGTGGCATCCCGTTTGCATCGTGTTATGTTTCCCAGGCCGTACTTGGTTCTGCATTTTCGCCAGTGGGATATTTGTCCAAGCATATACGCGGCGTTGAAGACGAAACACTGAGCCAAGGACTGCCAGCTCAACCTGTACTTGGGTGGCGGCCAATCGGGCGAGGAAGGAGAAGAATGGCGGTGAGGCCCTGAGTCCGCAGCGGTATATGTCTCTTCAGTCCGGACCCGACTCCGTATCGACGTTTCCACCGTTAACTCCGTTGCTAAGGGCAAACGAATCATCTGACGGGCCTCCCAACCATACATGAGCCCAGCATTTTGGGATTTCCTGGGAATGACTATCAGTATCAGGTAAGACAACGAGTCAAGTTACTGCTTCGGAACACAAAGGATAACGCATATGGCAAGCTTCCGATGATTATCTTCCGCGTTCCGCAGCGCCCCAACCCATTTCTTCTTGGGGCATCGACCACAGGTCGGCAGAATACACCTCGTGTGAATAGGCTCGGAGCGGTCTGGCCACAAAACAAGGCTTTGGAAGTCACTCCTATTGATGTCGTATAACTCCAAGCTTCAGCTGTCGGGGGTTAGAGGAACTTCCGAAGATATCCTGAGGGTGCCCCAAACCGGAGTTCGACGACAGTGGCACGATTCGGACACTTGCATGCGGAAGGGCACACTCACCTGGAGAAAACACTCTGCAAGTCGCTACCAGTAGCACTAAGGCTTTCATTATATACTTACTGAGTAACCGCCTGAAAAAATCACTGTCAAGCTGGCAACGAGGAAAATTAACAGGAATATATAAGACATACAACAGACACATACATGCGCACATCTTGACATTCTGAGGTGGCGAGAGCTTTGTGGGGGAGGACCAAGCTATGAACCAAGCCAGGGGCTGTGGGAAATGATGCCGGCGCCACGTGTCTTTGCTTACTGTTGTTAGGATCAAAAGCCATCGCCTTCCTAACGAGACGCGCGCTTACACCTCGACTTTTTCCACGACCGACTTAAACCAAAAGAGTGGTGCCCGGGGAGTGCGCAAGTTAATACCACGCAGTATGTTTATACATGGGCTGAATGTAAGTTTCTACGCATATACTCCAGTATAAGGCTGAACTTCATCTCCTATAGGGCAACAAATAATCTCAGCTGCGCTTCGACTTGTCGAGAACGTGTAGTTCTGCGCACTTAAGCACCGCATAGGCCAAATTCAATGCCGCCTATGTGTTTCCAGGATTAAGGATCCGAATGTCATGCTAAATGTTGCTCACGCACATCACCAGTCGCAAGTGCACGGCAACATCCGTGACATCGTGTCCCTTTTCTGAGTCTCTCACTCAGCCAAGGCAGCCTCATGCGTAGCAGATGGTCGACAACTGACAAGACACACCAGGTGACATGGCGTGTTTGCACTGTGAGTGCAACGAATCAATTGCCATCTGTCATCTGGCTGAATTCTGCGACAGCGTGCGCTGTGAATTTGTCGAGCCTTCTTATGACCCGGCTACAGTGGCACGAGCGGCACGGCACTACCCTCCACGTAGGAGTTCTGGTAAATATACAGCCAGTACGAACACATGTGCAGAAGTTGGAGAAGTTCGCCACGCTACTCACCCTGTGGCGCGGGGGAAGACTGTCGCTCAACTGCTTTGGAATATGGTTGATGCTAGACCCTAAGCGACGGTATGTATTAACCATACGCACTCCATGTCATCCCTGCTTTTAATATATGAAAATCCACGAGTTGATGTGCATATAGATCGTGGGCGCATAGACTTCGAAGAACCCCACTTCGCGCCTAGTGAATCGCCCGGCACGCGACGGCCAGCAGCGCGTCGGGATCGTCTCTGGTCGCAAACGTCCAGCGAAGGCCAAGCAATTGGCGACGTGTGTAATTGCGTCTACATAGCCGTGCCGGGCTCGTCTGCGGCGCGTCACCAGATCCTTCATGTACTGGCACGATGCAATCACACGATCGCGGCGATTTCATTTTCCCACAGGCGGACGGTAAGTGCTCGTGGTTATATGTGTTTGCTCTTGTTGACAGGCTTAATGTTCATTGCTCAATGCGTCCGGGAAGCTTTTGGCTTCGGGACACCTTCGCGTGGGCGTCACGCACGGGCATGCCGGCCAAGCGAGCCACGCAGCCCGCCATCTTGCTATCTCCATTGAGTACCGTTCCCGTTCGCAGAGTTAATGAAGTTTCTCTGATACAGTACAGAGAGCTGATGCAGGGTTGCAGACTTCTCAGAAGCGGGAAGCAGCTATTGGCTCCGCGGATAATTGCAAGCTTTTTTGGCTGTCGACCCTTCCCACCGCGGACTGTGAAGTCTTGAAGGTCGTCCTAGAAGCATACCTGCGAGGTTGTGGAGCATATGCCGCCCTTCGCCTCGTTGCAGCGGTCAAACCCGCCTAATCGGACCACTGTCGGCTTGACATAATGCATCGCTCGTGATTCCGCGCGAAAGTTGGCGGTAAGGTGCTTAATGTGGCTATAGTACTGCGCGTCATGACATTCGAGTGATAGGGACGACCAGCACGATAACGAAATGAGAAATCAGGGCTTCAAGACATGTTGAGAAGATGCTTCTACGCTAGCCTAGCCGCTGCATGCCGCCCGACGAGATCCCAGTACCCGGGCCAGCGTTGGTGTGGTCTGCAGCAGGTCCTGCACCTCCCGCAATCGGGTACTCGTTATTATTAGGTCCACCGAACTCCCTTCCTCCCTGAAACTCTCGGTCGCTTCTCCCATTCATGGCGTTCCCTGGACCCAGTTCCGTAGCATGACCGGCAGAAGCGGCGTACTGCGTCGGCGGGTACGCCCCACCTGCACCTGCATCCAGCGCAGCGTTGACAGGCAACGGGGTTCCAGCACCTGCCACCCCTCCGACGTATCCCTGATGGCTCCCACACCAGAGCCAATGCCGGCAGCTGCGCCCTGCACGTCGTACGCCTGGCTGGCACTCGTGTTCGCTCCGGGTTGGGTGGCGGCCACAGGAGCTTCGCCTATCATCATTGCCACGCCCTCCTCGGCTTCCAGCCTGCCAAGTTCGGTCTCTGGGTGCGCTTTCCTGTCCACGGCATCCAGGACACGACCCCGCCAGTTGTCGCCCACTCCTGTGAGCGGTCCCACGCGAAGGTAAGCGAGGGACGCGTGACTTCAGGGCGAAGCACGGAAGTGAAGCAGCGGCTTACCGTGGACCACTTTGGCAGCGCCTCTGTGGACGTCCTCGTCAGATTTCAATTGATTGCAGGGTGCTGCATCACGTACTTGATTCTCTGCTCTACGCTCGGCTTTCCTCCGGTATGCGCAGTGTTGTTATTTGTGGTGGACATTGTGCCTGATAACTTGCTGTGTATCCAGGTATCGTGTTGGTGTGTAATGGTAAGTTACGAACTGGACTGCGACGCGCTGAGCCGTGGTTGGGTTCACAGTGCTCCACCGTAAGGTATGATGTCAACGTGTCTGGGGTTAGGGTTTAATTGAGGTGGCTTATGCCTCTTTTGTTCGTAGCCGGTCTCGTTACGTGGATGGAAGATTGCAAACTTCGCAGTCTGTCGCGCGAATATCACGTCTTCTCATGGCTGTGCAGCCGGCCAATGTCCGGATGCATCCCCTTCTCTCACCGGAGCTCTGACATGAGTCTCTCGCAGCGGGTTCCCAAGCGCGCGGGAGCATTGTGGCGCCCTTTTCTCCATATCCTAGAGCTCAACTGCCTGATGCTGGCACTCTTCTCCGGTCGGAGCATTCATTTCGTGAGTTCGAGTGCCCACAATTCCCGCAACTGGCTGACACCGAGCTTGTTCGCCAGCGCCCGTCTCGAACCGACTCCAAGCGAGCCACGGCAGCGCGCCGCGCTCGCCATTTGTCGCCACCGTGTGCAAACGCACACGATCCCCGTCCTGCGTTCGTGCAGCGTCACGCGCGCGTTATCTGCAGCGCGGAGGACCGCAATCAAAGCTTGTGCGGCTTTGGGACGCGGTCTCGCGGGTCTTCCGCCGGATCGGTCTGATCTATTGCTGGGTGCGCAGGAATCTCCACCGGCGGACGAGCGGACGCCCCACGAAACGCAGAGCTTCCTGTTGCCGCCCTAGAAGCTATAAAGCGGCGAGCAAATGGCTTACCATCCCCATTCCACCAGCGGTCCTTCCATCCCCACCGTTCTCCCTGTCAGGGAAGGAGTCCTACTTATAGACGCAGTCTTGGTGAGACCAAACTACCAATCCTCCCCAGAGGATGCGACGCCTGGCCAGCTCGACAGCCGGTCGTCCGTCGCTCCTCCAGTGCTTGCTCACCGCGTGCGATCCGCACCTTGCCCTACGGCACCACAACCCGGCTCCTGCTCACTGGCTCTCTCGGTTGAGGGAGTCCGCTGGGGGGGCCGCGTCGTGGCGGCCGTGGGATTGGTGGGGACCGCCCGCGGTGAGGCGATATGAGGCCATGCCCAAAACACACCTGTATATCTCAGCTCACCATCCAGGGCGGCGGATTCGGTAAGTACGCCGCTGGAGAAATCTGACAGGCCCGCGGATGCGGTGCCGACGTGTCACCCGGGGCTTTGTGGCTTCGCCCATGAGAAGATGTTTCTGCGGAAAGCCACTGCAGAGATAAGTCGCGCTAGGCCCGGTGTGCGTTCTGGCCACAACGGGACAGGTGTTTCGAGCGCATCCGCGCGTCATCAAGGCACGCCGGCGAGGCACACCGCGGACGATCTTCGTCCTATGGGACGACGTGCACCGTTGCAGTGCGTTCGATCGAAACCATGTTCGACAGAACTTCTCGTGCTGACGTCTGATAGGATGGCAGCGGGCCCGAGGGTGGTAAAGCCGCAATGAGGTCAGACTGGTCGCACGACGGATGGCTCTTCGAACTGCTGGGGCGTCGTTATCGTACTTCTTATGTCTGTTATTCCGTTGGGACTGGAAAATGACACCATGCTTATCGTTACTGCAATACTGAGAGACACTTGGCATGACCAACTTCAGTATGCCGGGGGTGCTGCGGGGCTTTTCTTTTGAGCTGGCGACGCCCGCCACGCCGCACACGCACGACGAGTGGATGCACTATAGCAAACATGTGTTATTCCGTACGGTTCCAGCACACACAAGCCCCATGTACCCCGCATTGCTCCACAACTGGTTAGCGTTGCCGGCCTGTACAGTCACTCAACAGTACTCATTGTTTCCGGACAACGTGGTGGCAGCCTACCAGCGCGGAGTACGATCTGGGGTACTTACGACCTCATCGCAACTGACAATCACAGACGCGGAGCTAGGAACGAGATGCGAGATCCAGATTATTGATACAGTGATGATAGCAAATGGTCGATAGCATATACAGATAGCGTAGCATACACCATAGAGTAGGGTACCGAGCGCAGGGACTCAGGTATAACACGTTGACCACCCTTCCTGTCGCATCCTACGAGACGACAGCCCTCAAGCCAAGCCTAAGCCTAAGAAGAAAGCTGACTAGAGCCTGGACGCAGCGGCGACGGTAATGGTCTGGCCAAGAGCCTTCGCACGCTTGCGGAGCATCTGGGCAGACTTGTTGCCACGAATACCTCCACCCCACACACGGCGCTGCTCCTCGTACTTGTCAGTGCTGCAGTAATAGATAAGTACAGATAAGACAGTATGAAGACAGACAACACATACAAGTTGGCCTTAGCGGCGCTGACAAGGGTGGCGAGCTCGCGTGAGTCCTCAGACTTAACGTCCTGAAGGGTGAGGACAGCGGCGGTCTTCTTGTGGACGACCGTGCCGAGACGAGCCTTGCCCTTGACAATAACGTATGGAACGCCCATCTTGCGGCAGAGGGCGGGAAGGAAGATGACGAGCTCAATAGGGTCGACATCGTGGGCGATGACAACGAGCGACGCCTTCTTGGCCTCGATAAGGGCGACGGTGTGGTTCAGGCCGTACTTCACGAAGAGGGGCTTCTTCGAGTCCTTAGCCTGCGCCTCCTTCTCCTCAGCGGTGGCGGCAGCGACGGCATCGAGGCGAGCCTTCTTCTCCTGCTTGGTCTCGGGGCGGTACTTGTTCAGCAACTTGAAAAGCTGGGTAGCAGTGTTTTTGTCAAGAGTGTGGGAGAACTGCGCGATGGCGGGGGAACCTTCAGGCGCTGGTTGAGGATGACCTTCTGGCGCTGCAGGCGGACATACTCGGGCCACTTGACGAAGCGAGTCAAGTCGGTCTTGTGTTGGATGTCCTGACCTGTAGATAGTTCAGCATCCGATTCACGACAGCATACACTTCAGACATACCAATACCGAAGTTCTTGGGGCGGGCCTCGAAGAGGGGGTTCTTCGTGGACTTGCCGCTCTTACTGGCAAAAGGCGCAGCAGCAGGCTTCTTTCCGGTCTTGGAACCCTTCGGCGGCTGGTCATTGAGACGAGTATCAGCGAAATGTCAAACAGCTCCTGAGAGCCATTGCCATGTCCGCGAACTCGGAGCTCTAACGCCCGCACTCGAACTCGTCAGGACAACGAGAGAGCACGGGCCCAGCATCACTTCCGCTTCATCGCTCTGCGAGCTCAGCATGGAAGATGTGTATTTGCTGACACGTTTATCCAGATGTTACGGGGCTGTTCTGTAGGCACTAGTCAGTCGCGTTCAAGCGTCATCTGAAGGTCAAACGTACCATCCAGCCTCACAACTCTTCATTATTTGGATATCCGTGGTTGTAGAGCTCGGAGCACACGTTCATGACGTGGGCCTGCGTGAAACTCACCATTTTTGTTGAGGTCTTGAGGGAGGAGGGGCTTGAGGTCGACGGCGGCGGTGGAGAGACACAAAAACTGGCGTTAGCGCTTTAGACCATGCCACGTGGATCTAAGCGCCTTCCGCTAACAGTCGACGCGAGCCGACTCGTTTCTTGCTCGCACTTTCTTCACCTTTATACAGACAAACCGTATTGGAAGGTATCATTACTGCCAACCGGTATATTTTCTTTACTTTTTCTGCCTCTTGAAGCATTTATGGCGGCATTTTTGCCTTCGATTTCCTTGCCAGGTAAATACCAGCTTCCACGTGCCTTTCAACGTGTTTTTAGGGCCTGTTCGGTAACGCGTGAAGTGAAGTGAAGCGCGGAAGCGCCCGTCACGCCCGCACGCACTCGTGACGCCGTGCTGTGGGCGGCAGTCACACTTCAACCGGGCTTGCTCCCTCCTTCCATCTAAAAAGTGGTCGACGTTTTACATAACGTGTAGTAGGGTGCAGTAGGTCCTTGGGAGCCAGTAGGAGATACTTCTTTGGCGTGGGCTTGGCCTGGCCCTACAGAATTTTCGATAGCAGCCTATGAGCAGAGGCACCCTGCGGTGGCTACAGGGCTATAGCCCTACACCAGCCTACCATATAAGCCACGACATCTTGTTGCCTCACTGAATGTAGCCAATAGGATCAAGAGATTATAATATGTTACAGCAGTGAAAGAGAATATATTGGGGACACAGGCGTGCATAATACAGCTCTACAAGTGAATGGGAAACTCATACAAGGCGGCAAGGCTGACAATGGCCTCCCTCTTAAAGAGCTTGAGCATACAGCCGTCCGCCTCATCATCATTTCTGTTACTGCTGCTGTAGCCTTTATTGAACCCCGAAGTAGAACAGGTAAAGGAAGTCAGAGAGCTCAAAAAACGCGAAGAGGTAAAGCAGAGCCACACTGAAATTGCAGCGCGGTCACACAGTTGTCACAAATCGTCACACATTAGTCACTCGACTCACACGGGCGCTTCCGCGCTTCACTTCACTTCACGCGTTACCGAACACTGGCAGGCCCTTACAGTCTTCTCCGACTCCGTTGCGTTGCTTTGTTGCTTTGCGCGATCTAAACTTCCCCCCCGAGCTCTATGTCAAGCCAGTGGATATCGCTGTTTGGATGTTCAGCACAGGCCTCGCGCTTTCGGGCTCAGAGTGGATAGCAACGAGAACAAGCTCTCTGATTCAGCTGATGACGGGCGGGTGCCAATGATTGTTCTTCCCATGCATTGATAGAATCCTTTGGCCGCTCTGCTGCCTGCTTATCAGTGCACGGATCATATTAGTATGGACTGGACGACTCGGTTGCCCCCGCGTGTTAACCACACTTTCCGGCCAACCTGCGGTCTGCGCCGGGCATGCCTGACGAAGTACTGTACGAGCACCTTCCGCCGCTCCCCTCGAGCCCCCCGCTGCCACCTTCAAGCGTTCCGCCAGTTCCTCCAGGTCCTGCGCCGCTGCCATCCAGCTCTTCGTCGACCGCCGCTCGCCCTCCAGGCCCTGGTACCCAACCCCCAAGGCCTGAGGCCACACCACGTCTAGACCTCAAGGTGCTTATTTGCATCGCTCTGCACGTAGTATTGGTGCTCGCACACGTTGTTCTCCTCGTCCTTGCACGTACCTTTGATGACTTCTCGGGGGACGCTATTGATTTTTCTTCAACCACCGGGGAAGGGCAACATCCGTTATTCAGGGTTCGCGTCGGCTTGTCTGCCAAGGCTGCAATTTATGCGACGAGTGCCGTCTCTCAAGTCATCGGAACAGTGAGTTCTATCATTGAACCTCGGCGGCGAATCCAGCTCTAACCTCTCGGCGAATTCGAAGGCGTATCTCGCCGCGCTCATTCTCGTCACACAACGGCTCACCTTGCGTAACGCCCTAGGCATCCACCAAACCCTGACATCGGTACACGATAAAGCGTCTGCATGGATGGGCCTCGGGTCATCCATAACTACGTTGCTGAGCCAGCGCGTGGTGCGAAGCGCGATGCCGTCTGTCGCTCTGATCGCTGCCTACCTGCTTGCGATCTTTGCTCTGCACACCACGATTCCCACTATCCTCGTCATAACCTACGACCCGTCTAATGGCATAAATGATATATTTGAATTCGGCCCCACCGCAGCCAGCCTCACTTCAACATCGGCTTTCACAATCCCATTCAGTCCTACCGCGGTGGACTGGAATTAGTGAGTTATCAATTACAGTCCCGATCCCCATTGCATGAACTATTCGACGAGGCTGACATTGCGCAATTATCAAGCTACCTGTCGCAGTCCGACACTTACGACTATCTCTCGCCATACCCTGTACTCGCTGCTACCAGCAGTCATCCCGGACTGACGTTCAACTTGATCTATGGCCAGCTAGCTGAGCCCTTTGGCACAGATGATCTAATAACTCTTCTTGGCCAACAACTGGCCGGCGCCTCGTTCGACGGCACTTCGCTCAGTGCAAGTTGCTTCACCTTGCCGGATGTGACTCAGGTAGCAAGCGGCGAAGCTGGTTCTGCCCAGTCATCTACGGAATGGGAGTTCAGCAGCCAGCTGCTTGGGTCCAACTTCACTGTATCCACACTGGGTACGTTGTTGAGCTCGGTCGGAGTACCATACTAACAGAAATGGCTTCTCGGGAATAGGTTGGCAAAGCGTCAAAGTACTGAGCGTCCCGCACGCGTTGCCGCCTTCGGGACAGAACACCAGCGATCTAGTTCCGCCCTTGTGGCTAGTAGCTTCAAGCTACAGTATTCCTGACAAGTCTGGAACGTTGGCACCCTCGGTTGCGATCAAGCCAACCATACAGACCGCTAATGGAACAATTGGCTCCCTATATTTCTCCGTGTGTCAGATTAACAGCGCACTTGCCAGAGTCGACCTTGCTTTTGATCCATCTGGGGAGCTGCAGTCGCTGTATGACGGCAATGACATATTTAGTCTGGGCCCGTCGGAATGGATGCCTTGGAACGGATACACTCCTCCCTCTGATCAACTCACTGGCCAAGGGCTTATTGAAAACGTACGTGGGCCTCACACTTCTTCTGTTAATCGCCTTCTTACATTAATACGATGTTAGATTGGCATCATTCCTTCACAAGTTACTACAATGTCCAGCCCAAGGATAACATCGAATGTAAACCCTTGGATCACTCAGAATACCAATGTTACACTTTTGGATAGGTACGTTCTTATGCGTTGTGCGTCGCGGCATCCATGGGAAAGTCCTATAGACTCAGCCTATTTCGTTTCCAGAGCTGTAATGGACACCATCATTTGTAGCGCATACGAGCCAGTGAGGGTCCTACAAGGAAGCTGTGTTTTGCCGGATGTTGGGGTGGCAGTGAAGGCACCTACGTTAACCGACTTGCAAAATGGTATATCTGCTGTGGTTGCCGCAATTGTGTGGTATGGTACGTATAAATTGCCTTACTCTCACAAAGAAACCACAGTTTCGGGCTGACCTAAACACCGAACCTTAGCATATCAAAGGTTTCTTCAAGATAGCAGCTTGTCTGGTTCATCCGTTAAACCAGTAAACTCGACCACGGTTTACCTTACATCCCCCATGTACCGGTGTGATGTGAGTTGTCAAGGCGGTGTGCATACAGGATCTTGTACTGACGATGCCTCATAGTTCAATATCATTGCTGTGCGTAAACACACAAACGCTACCCAGCTACACCCACTGAACGCGTGTGTGCCTGTGTAGATATCCATAGGCCTTGGAGTCTCTACCGTCCTACTGATTATCGCCGTCCTGCTCATCTACGCATCCCGTGGCTACGCCACAACCCCTCTCAAGTCCTCTGGGATTTTGCAGGTTACGTGGCTTCTGGGGAACGAGCCGAATCTTGCCGAGGTCGAGAAGCCTGACATTGACACACTGCGGCGGGCAGGCATGTTCCGCATAGGAACGAGCCAATCAATGGCGCTGCGCGCCAGGTCGAGGAAGGCGAGCATGGGCTCTTCCGAACTCAAGCCAGGCGAAGAGACTACTTCCAAGGAGACTATTGCGTAGAACGTCGGTGAGTGGGAATACGTGTCGACGTCGCGCTTGGTGCTGAAGTTTCGAATTGGTTCCCAGAGTGGTTGGTGCACGGATATCATCGAAGAGCCAGGGCTGGGGTGTATCCCGAAAGAAACAGCCAAAGCACGGAGTGGTACACGTATTTCAGCGCATCGTTGAGTCAGAGGCGGCGGCGGCGGACTGCACAAAAACTTCCCACGTAAATAATCGAGCCTTGTCATAACTGATGTCTGGTTTTATTTGAACGTCAGTTGTACTGGCTACTTGAAAAGATTCTACGTACTGTATTGTCTTGACCTTGTCGTAACCTCACACTTGAGCTTTGTTGTGGTAGTAAGTACTAGTAGTGCCGAAGGCAGTGGGGGCGGTAGATGCACCGACGGCCGCGGGGCGAGTGTGCGCGTGCGGAAGTGCGCGCCATGCGTTGCGCGCCGGACTGCATGGTCGCGTTCTTCGCCGACGCGCGACCCTCTTTCGCAGAGATATGTGTACGCTGACACGAATATCACCATGTTTCGGGTCTATTCTGTGGACACTACTGAACCACGTTCAACTGCGTCATCTGAAGGTCTCGCGTCTGATCAACGTACCATCCCACCTCATACCTCTTCGTCCAATGATTATTCATGTTGGTAAATCTCCGAGCCACGTTCTTAACGCGTGCCTACGCGAAACTCACCATTTTGTTGGGGTCTTAAAAGAGGAGGGATTTAAAGAGTTAGCACGACGACTGCGGTGCGGAGACAAGAAACCGGCGCTCTGAATCCAGCCACGTGGAATAGGCGCTCTCTTCAATTGACAAGCCTCAAGTTGAGCAGTCGACTCGTTTCCTGCCATTCAATTTCGTCACCAACGGACAACAGCGCACTTTGCATTCTGGCTAGCAATGAGAAGGATTCAGGACATGTACGATACGGATGTTTGGCATGATTTCCATCTTCTGTCTGCATCAAATGAATCAGAATTAATGTGACAGCCCTAGATCCTGGCGGTACGCCCACAGGGCTGTAGCCTCGTGGCAACCTTCTCACTACCCTTTCACTACCAGGCTACTGATTTGCTTATTGCACGATTCCACGGGATGGATGCATTGAGCCAAGACCCCGAACTTGCACCAGAGTTGGTGAAGCTACTCAGTAAGAGACTGCAAGATGTCCTTAAGACGTTGCATGACTCCCAGTCAGTGCGTGCTTTCGTACACAATAATCGTGCTGGACGGTGGTAAGTCAACATACGACTAACGAATGTTGCTGTAGGAAAGCAGCGAGCTCCGTGAAGAGGTTGCGAGGTTGCGAGGTGAAGGCCAGCGCCACGGCTCAAAATCCGCAGAGCATGAAGAGTTCCAGGTACGTCGTCAAGCATGCTTCAACTCCATCGAGTCGCCATGGAATATGTCCGGTAACATGAGGAGTTTAGGATCTGAGAAAAGCTTATGAAGACGCTCTGCAGGTGCGCTGCGACATTCAGCAACACTAACCCGTATCCGTCTTACAGTGACTTTGCAGGAGAACGAAAACCTCAACGACCAGGTGGTTGATCTGCAAAAGCGCTTAGAAGCTGATCACTCGGTGCGAAGATCAGGAGACGAGCCCGTGGAAGAGGACGGACAGCCATTCATCGCATGCCTGGCACGGCTGTGCCCTGTACGTCGTCTACTTCGAGACTTGATCTGTAGGATAGCGTGATGTAGCATACTGATCACCGCATTTTGCAGTCCAAGAACGTCATTACTTCTCTCGAGGATCGCGTGCGAGCTATGGCCGAAGAGCGTGTCAATATCGAGACAGGCTACAAGCAGGAGGTATGTCTCGCGGTACAAAACACTAAAATGTCACATACAGCTGATGTTTCTACCCGCTCGACGATAGCTGGACATACTTCGCGCGCAACTGGAGAAATCCAAGGCCAAGTGCGAAAAGTATAGGGCCAAATTTGAAGACTTGCCTACAGTGCGTGACACGTATCCCCGGGAAGCTTCGCTGACATCGCTGATCGCGTTTAGACTACCAACAAACCGCACCATGAATTGCCTGTGATTGCTTCTCGTACCTCGCCATCAGCAAAGAGCGCAAAGAACGAAGCGCACACGTATGTGCAGGCAGCTATATTCATGAAGAAGAGCTCATTTAATTCTGTAGGACCTGCGGCGCGATATACAATGCAAACAAGATACTCCTTGTTTCGGGAGCAACAATTTCCTTGGTGATCTCACTGTAAGCCCTAGAATAAGCCTTATAGGTAACTGCTTGAAGTGAGTCAGAAGACTGACTCCTATCCTATGATGTAGAAGCTGCGGTGAGTTTGGACTTTGACTGAGCCGTACTCCGTTGATTTACTGATCAATTGCCGTATGCGCCGTAGGTCGGTCTCTATCAATGATGTGTTGTTCTGGCCGTCACGAACGATCTATCCATCTTCACCCGATATCGCACTGTTGGTCACACCAGAGATCACTCCTAACTCTCAACAAGTGCATGAGCTCCGCCCCACAGTTGGCAGTCAAAGGGAACTTTTTTACCGGAAGGGAGGCGTAATACGATACCTTGGTACATTTGTCTGCAATGGTAGAGGCGTCTACAGCTACAAGCGGTTGGCCGGGCTATCCACCTGTGTATGTTGCTCCTTTCCTGTCATTATGTCTTGTTGACAGCCACTTGCAGGTTCAGAATGAGCTCATAGCCTTTGCAATGAGTTCCGTCCAGGCCTACCAGAAGCTACCAACCCAAAGAAGGATGAGTTGCGCGCAACTTACATGTCCGGAAAAGCACGAATGGAGTTTTTGAGATGAAGTTTCATTCTTTCAACCATGTACTGTTCAATGAGCTCATAGAGTTGAAGGACACTGTCACTCGCAGGCACCTCCAGGGGTCTAAACGGTCGGCCGAGGATAGTGATGGGGGTCCAAACAAGAAGATGCGGCCAGTGATTGAGACGTTTACCGCCCGTCGAATTCATCCGTGCGGCGTGAACTATTGGCGCACCGTAGTCATAAATGATCCATATGTCTGGTTTTGTTTGAAAGTCAGCTGCACTGGTTGCTTGATATAATTTCGCTCACTATGTATTATTTTGACCTTGTCGTAACCTCCGACTTGTGCTTGGTCTAAGTACCAGCCTCCAGGCAAACCGCGTGACGTTACGGAACTGCTGTGACCAGACGTGCTGTGACGTCGCGTGGGCTTGACGGGCCACGACGCGCCGGGCGGCTTCCTTTGTGCCAGTACTACCTCTCCCTCGTCCACACTAGCAGCATCCTTGCAGCATCCCTTACATTCAGGCGGTCATAATGGGAAAACTTGGGTTTCCAAAAGTACACGGTATGAGTAGTACGCCACAGGTGCGGTCCTCAGGCTAATGACACGCAGGATACCAAATAACGGAGGAAATTGGTGGAGGTGGCTTCAGCGTGTGCGTCTCTCTACTCATGATATACGTTCTGTTTTACTTGACCTGCTTACTTGTAGAGTGTACCGGGCAGTCAATTTTGACAATCGCCAGGTCGCAGCATGTAAAGTCGTCTCCATCACGGCCGAAACCACCTCCTCGCAACGCAAGTCTCTCGACAAAGAGATGAACATCCACAACGCCCTCAAGCACACCAACGTTCTTGAGTTCATCAAGTCGACGGTCGTTGAAATTGACAGGAGGGAGCTCGGCGACAAGGGACAGGAGGTGCTGATTGGCAAGGGCGGGTATTACCCAGGGGTGTATATGCTGCTCGAGCTAGCGGGTGGCGGAGACCTGTTTGATAAGATTGGTGCGCCAACTGCTTTTACACTCTGTGTTGCACTGCTGACGCTTCATTTATGTTCACAGAGCCAGACAAGGGTGTTGAGCCAGACGTTGCCCAGCACTACTTCAAGCAGCTTGCCGCCGGCGTTGAGTACCTCCATGCCGAGGGCATCTGCCACCGCGACCTCAAGCCTGAGAACCTGCTCCTTTCATCCGCCGGCATCCTGAAAATATCTGACTTTGGCCTCTGCTCCGTCTACAAGCTCAAGGAGTCCGGCAAGACTCGTCTGCTTACCGAGCGCTGCGGCAGCCTGCCCTACCTCGCTCCAGAGGTATTTGTCGATAGCTACTTCTGTGCGCCGCTTGCTCATTGGGCGAGCCACGAAATCTAGCTCAGTGGTAGCGAGCCATACGAAGCCGAACCCATTGACGTCTGGGGGATGGGGGTGATTCTTTTCACGCTCTTGTCAGGCAGTGCGTTGCAGCTCCAGCCATTCCCGCGCCGCCAAGTCTGACGTTGCGACACAGACACACCTTGGGACAGGCCGGACAAGAAGTCGCACGAGTACGTGCAGTACCTCAGCGGCGAATGCTTTGACGAAGACCCGTGGACGCGCTGGGACCGCGACACGCTCGGTAAATCCTCCGCTCACGTCCCTTCGGTCTTGCTAACCTCTGTTTCCAGGTCTCATCACAGGTATGCTCACGCCCGACCCGTCACGCCGGATGACGCTACGCGATATATTCCACCACCCGTGGATGATGCGGTGCGTCGTTCTGCACTCTTCACTCTTGTTTATATCTCAGATGATCGTGTGCGGCTGGTAGGGAGAACAAGCTCACCGAAAGTGGTCCGCTCGGTGTCGCAGAGGCCCTTACACAATCGTTGCGCACTACAGGCGACCTTGACATTGCGACCCCGCCTTCGTTGAATCTTGCTGCTGCGTACGTCCTTTTCGTGTTCCACGCGCTGTCATACGCGCATATATCAAATTTTCACGAATTGCGTGACGCTGACGCGCGTATTTCTTCGCGGGATTGGGTGTGTACAGGAACCGAACCGACCGCGACGGAGACCAGATCATGCTCACTGCAGGGCACTACAGCCAATTCACACAAACACTCATGCTTTTCGTGCGTCCCCTTCCTTCCTCTCCGTCCACGCCCTACGCTGACCTGTTGGTCCGCATGCACACAGTCCCAAACCGCTGTCGGACGCCGGTTTGTGCCTTCCTGGACGCGTTTCTACGCCTCGCTTCTGCCAGGACTCCTCTTCCCGCTCATCATCGAGACGCTCGAGGCTGAGGGGCTCAAGTACAAGGTGCTCCCGCCGAAACTGTCGTACTACACACCCGACGGCGCACCTGTCGACGCCGCTTTCGATCCCCAGCAAGACGCAGACGAGGACGTGAAGGGCCGGTTGAACGCGAAGGGCGTGGCGCGGCAGCGGATACGGATTGGGGGTACGACAGGCGGAAGCTGGCGTTCCGCGGCACGATCGAGCTCGAGGAGTTCGAGGAGCCCGAGATGGGCGTGCGCGGCACGTTTTGCGTCATGAACCGCGAGAAGGTGCGTCCGGTTGTGCTGTCGGGATGCGATAGCGCCCCGAGTCGGCGAAGTGCGCCCCCGTTGCTTCCCTGTATGCCTGTTCGCCAACTCTCCAAAAGTGAGGGCAAAGTGGCCGGACAGGCATCGCGAGAAGCAGCCGGGGTCCAGTCGAGAGGACGGGAGTGCATGCCCGCTATTTTTCAACTGCGGGATGGGGTGCTGATTCATCTGCTCCTGGTGCTGTGTAGGGCAATCCCATCTCGTGGCGCCAGCTTTGGAAGGGCCTCGTGCTCTCTCCGCTTGTCGAGCCGCACGTTCTGCGCAAGCGTGAGCAAGGACGGTCGTAAACCACGCCCTCAGCGACAACTGTATGAATAGAAAAACTGGTGCGTTTCTACTCGTGTTCTCGTACTACGTATGCCTGCACACGCTAACGCGGTCCCACAGTGCATGATTTACACGAATGTATAACACAAGGTTAATATGTGTACCATATGGTGATTTGAATGTATTATTGGATTAAACACAGGCCTCGGCCAAGTGGACGTCGGGATCGACCAGCCTAGGGAGTTGAGATGTTTCGTGGGCTGTGTCGAGACCGGACGATGCTCAGCGGTGAGCAGCATGCTGTGCGGTTAACCGCGTCGTGTGACGGGTTAACGACTGGATCTCATATAACAGCTCGCTTATATGCAGGGATCTTCCAACGCCATGGTGATCACTTTGGAAGCTGCCGTGGTGCCTCACTTGCTGTGCAGGGCCAGCTCGGCGGCCAGGGGCGGGATTGATGCGCCATCAGTGATGGAGGCAATCCGTGATTGCGACGACGGTCGGGCCTCCCCAATCCGGCCAGATGCATTGTGGCACAGCTGATGCCAACCACATCTCATCAACCTCCCAACCATGTTACAGTTGCGGCTGTGCGTGTCTGATGTGCCTGGTGTTTCACAGCGGTTCGCCCTGCGACCAGCCAATGGGCACCGACGTCAGCCCGGTTCCCGTGCTCCCGCGGCGGCGATGCAACAGCGGCTATGGCGGGCGGCGCTGAGTGAGGCTCGGGTGTGGATCTCAATCATGATGGCCATATAAGATGCGGTGAGCCCGCACCCCATTTCCTTTTCTCCCTCGTCCTGGTCGACGAACGACGCTCCGTCCACGTCCCCTTTGACTGCCTTCTTTACGACTACGTTGCTTTAATCTTCACGACCTAATTTGCGTTTGGCTGGTCCAACTGCACTTTGCTTTCCTCACTGCTTTCGCATCCGATCGTTGCATATCCGCATTTTCACGAATTACGACCCTTCTGCTAGACACACATTACGACGACTACAAACATGTTCAACCGTACCGCACAACAGGCTGCCCGCCGTCAGAACCAGAAGGTCCCCGGGCCCTGCAGCTCGCGCAGCCGCACCAGAGGCTCGCTGCTGCGACCAATCCCCCTCCAGAGCAGCGTCATCGTCCACATTTCGAGGTGCGCGTTTTTGCAAATGCACACCATTGTCACTCTACTCACTTGATTGACTGCATGTCAGGCCGATGGTGACCACGCCCGTGCTCACGCCCTCCTCGTCCTTCTTCGCGGCCCTCTCGCCGACGCCCCTCATGAGCCCGGGCCAGCGCATGCAAACCTCACGCACTGCCTCACCGCGAGCGTCCCGGGCGAGCTCGTGCTCCCATCCTTCGGCCAGATCGCGACCGCCGCAGACCGCGTGAGCACCTTCCTCGACCTTTACCGCATCCGCGCACAGGACGAGGCCGTCCTCAGCAAGGTCAAGTCGCCGACGTCGTACGACGCGGGTGAGGGCTGGGCCGCGCTCGAAGATGCCGCGGAGGTGCGCCCTAGTCGCGTCGTCGCCGGCGCGGCGCGGTACCGTGCGGCGCAGCCGCTCGCTGAGCGACATCCAGCACGGCATCGCGATCACGGCCGATATGGTGCACGGCCCCGTCGTCATCGGCCGCGCAGCAACCGTCGAGGAGCACGCCCGCACCGCGCAGGCCCCGCGCGCCCCGCCGGCGCTGTGCCCACGCAGAAAGTGAAGCTGCGCCCCGCGCCGCTCACGCTCACGCTGCCCACGACGCCTGCGGAGGAGGGCCTCGCGTCGGCGAAGGACGCGATCGTGCACTCCGACGCGCAGCGCATGGCGCACTTCCGCGCGCGCTTCCACACCCGCCCGCGCGGCGCACGCACTCTGGCTCAGCGTCCCGCGCCGACGGTGCCCCTGCCGTCGCCCCGCCGCCGTCCGCGCTGCTGCGCGTGAAGAGCCCACTGCCCCCTTCGCTTGCGCTGCCGAAGCCCGTGCTGCCGGACGCGTACAAGCCGCTCGCATCGGTTCCCGAGGTCAGCAAGGCACTCAAGAGCCCGCTGGCGCCGTACTGGGTGAAGAACGTGAAGACCGCGGAACGGGGCCTGAAGGTGCCCAAGACGCCCCGCACGATGAGGAGCGAGCGCCGCCAGGGATGGGGCGGCGTCTGGACGGTAGGAAGCATTGGGCAGATGGTGGACCAGTTGAAGGACGTTTAAGTCCGAGTCGTTGTCGGTGAAGAGGTTGGGAGCAAAGTGTGAAGTGTCATGGACGTTTGGATATTGGAAGCACTTCTTGCACTTAGTTCAATCAACACGTCGTCAAAGGGGCTTCAGTGTCTGCTATGTCCGTCTCAGATTGTTAACAATGGTAAGTGCGCTTTACATTATGTCTAGCGGGGCGCATGCGCATCCTGCGGCCAATTTTGCCTACTGTGCTGAAGGCACCTCGATCGGGGGGTGTACGTCTTGTTGCGCTGGCGTACCTCGTCAAACCAGGAGTACGCAAGCTTTCCCTCTCTTGCAGACATCGAAGTGAAGCCGAATGCGCTCTGAGAAACTCGGCGACCCCAGCCGCGAATTCAAATCGGAAAACGACCGACTCCAAGTGCTTTAGCTGTGCAATCTTGGTTGCGAACTCGGCCCACGCATTCTCGGGAAAGCGCTTTGTGATGGTCTTCCAGTCATGGTCGTTTTTCCAGCGGTCTGCCATGACAAAGTCTACCGTGATGCGTGGATATAGAGAATTTGTTCCCATCTGGTCTCTCAAGAGCTTGTGTTGCGCCCAGATTCTGCTGACAACGGAATCGTACCTCGAGGTTGGGCATGAAGCGTCTC
>JAKOGH010000959.1:0-14344 GCA_024811115.1 Terana coerulea
CCAGGTGGTTGATCTGCAAAAGCGCTTAGAAGCTGATCACTCGGTGCGAAGATCAGGAGACGAGCCCGTGGAAGAGGACGGACAGCCATTCATCGCATGCCTGGCACGGCTGTGCCCTGTACGTCGTCTACTTCGAGACTTGATCTGTAGGATAGCGTGATGTAGCATACTGATCACCGCATTTTGCAGTCCAAGAACGTCATTACTTCTCTCGAGGATCGCGTGCGAGCTATGGCCGAAGAGCGTGTCAATATCGAGACAGGCTACAAGCAGGAGGTATGTCTCGCGGTACAAAACACTAAAATGTCACATACAGCTGATGTTTCTACCCGCTCGACGATAGCTGGACATACTTCGCGCGCAACTGGAGAAATCCAGGCCAAGTGCGAAAAGTATAGGGCCAAATTTGAAGACTTGCCTACAGTGCGTGACACGTATCCCCGGAAGCTTCGCTGACATCGCTGATCGCGTTTAGACTACCAACAAACCGCACCATGAATTGCCTGTGATTGCTTCTCGTACCTCGCCATCAGCAAAGAGCGCAAAAGAACGAAGCGCACACGTATGTGCAGGCAGCTATATTCATGAAGAAGAGCTCATTTAATTCTGTAGGACCTGCGGCGCGATATACAATGCAAACAAGATACTCCCTTTGTTTCGGGAGCAACAATTTCCTTGGTGATCTCACTGTAAGCCCCAGAATAAGCCTTATAGGTAACTGCTTGAAGTGAGTCAGAAGACTGACTCCTATCCTATGATGTAGAAGCTGCGGTGAGTTTGGACTTTGACTGAGCCGTACTCCGTTGATTTACTGATCAATTGCCGTATGCGCCGTAGGTCGGTCTCTATCAATGATGTGTTGTTCTGGCCGTCACGAACGATCTATCCATCTTCACCCGATATCGCACTGTTGGTCACACCAGAGATCACTCCTAACTCTCAACAAGTGCATGAGCTCCGCCCCACAGTTGGCAGTCAAAGGGAACTTTTTACCGGAAGGGAGGCGTAATACGATACCTTGGTACATTTGTCTGCAATGGTAGAGGCGTCTACAGCTACAAGCGGTTGGCCGGGCTATCCACCTGTGTATGTTGCTCCTTTCCTGTCATTATGTCTTGTTGACAGCCACTTGCAGGTTCAGAATGAGCTCATAGCCTTTGCAATGAGTTCCGTCCAGGCCTACCAGAAGCTACCAACCCAAAAGAAGGATGAGTTGCGCGCAACTTACATGTCCGGAAAAGCACGAATGGAGTTTTTGAGATGAAGTTTCATTCTTTCAACCATGTACTGTTCAATGAGCTCATAGAGTTGAAGGACACTGTCACTCGCAGGCACCTCCAGGGGTCTAAACGGTCGGCCGAGGATAGTGATGGGGGTCCAAACAAGAAGATGCGTAGTGATTGAGACGTTTACCGCCCGTCGAATTCATCCGTGCGGCGTGAACTATTGGCGCACCGTAGTCATAAATGATCCATATGTCTGGTTTTGTTTGAAAGTCAGCTGCACTGGTTGCTTGATATAATTTCGCTCACTATGTATTATTTTGACCTTGTCGTAACCTCCGACTTGTGCTTGGTCTAAGTACCAGCCTCCAGGCAAACCGCGTGACGTTACGGAACTGCTGTGACCAGACGTGCTGTGACGTCGCGTGGGCTTGACGGGCCACGACGCGCCGGGCGGCTTCCTTTGTGCCAGTACTACCTCTCCCTCGTCCACACTAGCAGCATCCTTGCAGCATCCCTTACATTCAGGCGGTCATAATGGGAAAACTTGGGTTTCCAAAAGTACACGGTATGAGTAGTACGCCACAGGTGCGGTCCTCAGGCTAATGACACGCAGGATACCAAATAACGGAGGAAATTGGTGGAGGTGGCTTCAGCGTGTGCGTCTCTCTACTCATGATATACGTTCTGTTTTACTTGACCTGCTTACTTGTAGAGTGTACCGGGCAGTCAATTTTGACAATCGCCAGGTCGCAGCATGTAAAGTCGTCTCCATCACGGCCGAAACCACCTCCTCGCAACGCAAGTCTCTCGACAAAGAGATGAACATCCACAACGCCCTCAAGCACACCAACGTTCTTGAGTTCATCAAGTCGACGGTCGTTGAAATTGACAGGAGGGAGCTCGGCGACAAGGGACAGGAGGTGCTGATTGGCAAGGGCGGGTATTACCCAGGGGTGTATATGCTGCTCGAGCTAGCGGGTGGCGGGAGACCTGTTTGATAAGATTGGTGCGCCAACTGCTTTTACACTCTGTGTTGCACTGCTGACGCTTCATTTATGTTCACAGAGCCAGACAAGGGTGTTGAGCCAGACGTTGCCCAGCACTACTTCAAGCAGCTTGCCGCCGGCGTTGAGTACCTCCATGCCGAGGGCATCTGCCACCGCGACCTCAAGCCTGAGAACCTGCTCCTTTCATCCGCCGGCATCCTGAAAATATCTGACTTTGGCCTCTGCTCCGTCTACAAGCTCAAGGAGTCCGGCAAGACTCGTCTGCTTACCGAGCGCTGCGGCAGCCTGCCCTACCTCGCTCCAGAGGTATTTGTCGATAGCTACTTCTGTGCGCCGCTTGCTCATTGGGCGAGCCACGAAATCTAGCTCAGTGGTAGCGAGCCATACGAAGCCGAACCCATTGACGTCTGGGGGATGGGGGTGATTCTTTTCACGCTCTTGTCAGGCAGTGCGTTGCAGCTCCAGCCATTCCCGCGCCGCCAAGTCTGACGTTGCGACACAGACACACCTTGGGACAGGCCGGACAAGAAGTCGCACGAGTACGTGCAGTACCTCAGCGGCGAATGCTTTGACGAAGACCCGTGGACGCGCTGGGACCGCGACACGCTCGGTAAATCCTCCGCTCACGTCCCTTCGGTCTTGCTAACCTCTGTTTCCAGGTCTCATCACAGGTATGCTCACGCCCGACCCGTCACGCCGGATGACGCTACGCGATATATTCCACCACCCGTGGATGATGCGGTGCGTCGTTCTGCACTCTTCACTCTTGTTTATATCTCAGATGATCGTGTGTGCGGCTGGTAGGGAGAACAAGCTCACCGAAAGTGGTCCGCTCGGTGTCGCAGAGGCCCTTACACAATCGTTGCGCACTACAGGCGACCTTGACATTGCGACCCCGCCTTCGTTGAATCTTGCTGCTGCGTACGTCCTTTTCGTGTTCCACGCGCTGTCATACGCGCATATATCAAATTTTCACGAATTGCGTGACGCTGACGCGCGTATTTCTTCGCGGGATTGGGTGTGTACAGGAACCGAACCGACCGCGACGGAGACCAGATCATGCTCACTGCAGGGCACTACAGCCAATTCACACAAACACTCATGCTTTTCGTGCGTCCCCTTCCTTCCTCTCCGTCCACGCCCTACGCTGACCTGTTGGTCCGCATGCACACAGTCCCAAACCGCTGTCGGACGCCGGTTTGTGCCTTCCTGGACGCGTTTCTACGCCTCGCTTCTGCCAGGACTCCTCTTCCCGCTCATCATCGAGACGCTCGAGGCTGAGGGGCTCAAGTACAAGGTGCTCCCGCCGAAACTGTCGTACTACACACCCGACGGCGCACCTGTCGACGCCGCTTTCGATCCCCAGCAAGACGCAGACGAGGACGTGAAGGGCCGGTTGAACGCGAAGGGCGTGGCGCGGCAGCGGATACGGATTGGGGGTACGACAGGCGGAAGCTGGCGTTCCGCGGCACGATCGAGCTCGAGGAGTTCGAGGAGCCCGAGATGGGCGTGCGCGGCACGTTTTGCGTCATGAACCGCGAGAAGGTGCGTCCGGTTGTGCTGTCGGGATGCGATAGCGCCCCGAGTCGGCGAAGTGCGCCCCCGTTGCTTCCCTGTATGCCTGTTCGCCAACTCTCCAAAAGTGAGGGCAAAGTGGCCGGACAGGCATCGCGAGAAGCAGCCGGGGTCCAGTCGAGAGGACGGGAGTGCATGCCCGCTATTTTTCAACTGCGGGATGGGGTGCTGATTCATCTGCTCCTGGTGCTGTGTAGGGCAATCCCATCTCGTGGCGCCAGCTTTGGAAGGGCCTCGTGCTCTCTCCGCTTGTCGAGCCGCACGTTCTGCGCAAGCGTGAGCAAGGACGGTCGTAAACCACGCCCTCAGCGACAACTGTATGAATAGAAAAACTGGTGCGTTTCTACTCGTGTTCTCGTACTACGTATGCCTGCACACGCTAACGCGGTCCCACAGTGCATGATTTACACGAATGTATAACACAAGGTTAATATGTGTACCATATGGTGATTTGAATGTATTATTGGATTAAACACAGGCCTCGGCCAAGTGGACGTCGGGATCGACCAGCCTAGGGAGTTGAGATGTTTCGTGGGCTGTGTCGAGACCGGACGATGCTCAGCGGTGAGCAGCATGCTGTGCGGTTAACCGCGTCGTGTGACGGGTTAACGACTGGATCTCATATAACAGCTCGCTTATATGCAGGGATCTTCCAACGCCATGGTGATCACTTTGGAAGCTGCCGTGGTGCCTCACTTGCTGTGCAGGGCCAGCTCGGCGGCCAGGGGCGGGATTGATGCGCCATCAGTGATGGAGGCAATCCGTGATTGCGACGACGGTCGGGCCTCCCCAATCCGGCCAGATGCATTGTGGCACAGCTGATGCCAACCACATCTCATCAACCTCCCAACCATGTTAC
The DNA here is from genome assembly GCA_024811115.1 of Terana coerulea. Taxonomy (NCBI): domain Eukaryota; kingdom Fungi; phylum Basidiomycota; class Agaricomycetes; order Polyporales; family Phanerochaetaceae; genus Terana; species Terana coerulea. Next base: position 4,668 of record JAKOGH010000959.1, read on the forward strand.
AGTTGCGGCTGTGCGTGTCTGATGTGCCTGGTGTTTCACAGCGGTTCGCCCTGCGACCAGCCAATGGGCACCGACGTCAGCCCGGTTCCCGTGCTCCCGCGGCGGCGATGCAACAGCGGCTATGGCGGGCGGCGCTGAGTGAGGCTCGGGTGTGGATCTCAATCATGATGGCCATATAAGATGCGGTGAGCCCGCACCCCATTTCCTTTTCTCCCTCGTCCTGGTCGACGAACGACGCTCCGTCCACGTCCCCTTTGACTGCCTTCTTTACGACTACGTTGCTTTAATCTTCACGACCTAATTTGCGTTTGGCTGGTCCAACTGCACTTTGCTTTCCTCACTGCTTTCGCATCCGATCGTTGCATATCCGCATTTTCACGAATTACGACCCTTCTGCTAGACACACATTACGACGACTACAAACATGTTCAACCGTACCGCACAACAGGCTGCCCGCCGTCAGAACCAGAAGGTCCCCGGGCCCTGCAGCTCGCGCAGCCGCACCAGAGGCTCGCTGCTGCGACCCCGCAATCCCCCTCCAGAGCAGCGTCATCGTCCACATTTCGAGGTGCGCGTTTTTGCAAATGCACACCATTGTCACTCTACTCACTTGATTGACTGCATGTCAGGCCGATGGTGACCACGCCCGTGCTCACGCCCTCCTCGTCCTTCTTCGCGGCCCTCTCGCCGACGCCCCTCATGAGCCCGGGCCAGCGCATGCAAACCTCACGCACTGCCTCACCGCGAGCGTCCCGGGCGAGCTCGTGCTCCCATCCTTCGGCCAGATCGCGACCGCCGCAGACCGCGTGAGCACCTTCCTCGACCTTTACCGCATCCGCGCACAGGACGAGGCCGTCCTCAGCAAGGTCAAGTCGCCGACGTCGTACGACGCGGGTGAGGGCTGGGCCGCGCTCGAAGATGCCGCGGAGGTGCGCCCCAGTCGCCCCGTCGTCCGCCGGCGCGGTACCGTGCGGCGCAGCCGCTCGCTGAGCGACATCCAGCACGGCATCGCGATCACGGCCGATATGGTGCACGGCCCCGTCGTCATCGGCCGCGCAGCAACCGTCGAGGAGCACGCCCGCACCGCGCAGGCCCCCGCGCGCCCCGCCGGCGCTGTGCCCACGCAGAAAGTGAAGCTGCGCCCCGCGCCGCTCAAGGCGCTCACGCTGCCCACGACGCCTGCGGAGGAGGGCCTCGCGTCGGCGAAGGACGCGATCGTGCACTCCGACGCGCAGCGCATGGCGCACTTCCGCGCGCGCTTCCACACCCGCCCGCGCGGCGCACGCACTCTGGCTCAGCGTCCCGCGCCGACGGTGCCCCTGCCGTCGCCCCTGCCGCCGTCCGCGCTGCTGCGCGTGAAGAGCCCACTGCCCCCTTCGCTTGCGCTGCCGAAGCCCGTGCTGCCGGACGCGTACAAGCCGCTCGCATCGGTTCCCGAGGTCAGCAAGGCACTCAAGAGCCCGCTGGCGCCGTACTGGGTGAAGAACGTGAAGACCGCGGAACGGGGCCTGAAGGTGCCCAAGACGCCCCGCACGATGAGGAGCGAGCGCCGCCAGGGATGGGGCGGCGTCTGGACGGTAGGAAGCATTGGGCAGATGGTGGACCAGTTGAAGGACGTTTAAGTCCGAGTCGTTGTCGGTGAAGAGGTTGGGAGCAAAGTGTGAAGTGTCATGGACGTTTGGATATTGGAAGCACTTCTTTGCACTTAGTTCAATCAACACGTCGTCAAAGGGGCTTCAGTGTCTGCTATGTCCGTCTCAGATTGTTAACAATGGTAAGTGCGCTTTACATTATGTCTAGCGGGGCGCATGCGCATCCTGCGGCCAATTTTGCCTACTGTGCTGAAGGCACCTCGATCGGGGGGGTGTACGTCTTGTTGCGCTGGCGTACCTCGTCAAACCAGGAGTACGCAAGCTTTCCCCTCTCTTGCAGACATCGAAGTGAAGCCGAATGCGCTCTGAGAAACTCGGCGACCCCAGCCGCGAATTCAAATCGGAAAACGACCGACTCCAAGTGCTTTAGCTGTGCAATCTTGGTTGCGAACTCGGCCCACGCATTCTCGGGAAAGCGCTTTGTGATGGTCTTCCAGTCATGGTCGTTTTTCCAGCGGTCTGCCATGACAAAGTCTACCGTGATGCGGTGGATATAGAGAATTTGTTCCCATCTGGTCTCTCCAAGAGCTTGTGTTGCGCCCAGATTCTGCTGACAACGGAATCGTACCTCGAGGTTGGGCATGAAGCGTCTCTTTACCCCCTCCAGATCCTGGAAGTATCCTTGTAGAACGACATGAACTGCAAGTTCACCACTGGCCAGTAAGTCTGTATGCCACAGCAGCCATGAATTTACCCCACGTACAATTGAAATGCTTCCCGGTCGGAGTCAGCATCTGCACCATCCAGACCGGGTGTTCATCCTTCCTAGTCTCGCCAGGTTCTCCAAAAGAGCCCACTCCGAACAAACGACAAACTTCTAGAAGGATATGGTACTCCTCAATGTCGATTGCCTTCTCCTGCTGAGATCTTCGGCGAGTCTTAGGCAGAAAACAGGGTATGAACACCGGTGCAAACCGGTTCTCTCCGTGACACCGTCTCGTCTCCACGAAGCACGCGCCGCTCGCCAGTCTCATGGTGGGAAACTCGTCTCGCTCAGGCTCATGCGCTACATCCTCCCCGCCCCAGGTTACATTGTCCAAGGACAGCCTCCGCAAATGCTGAAGCTGGGATAGGAACCTCCGCAGTTCCGCTTCGTGCTTGAAAGTCACGTCAGTGAGGGTGACTTCCGTAAGGGGGCACAACCCGCGCGGAAGACTGCGGGGCAGATTTGGATGCAGAGACACAAATGTCGGCGTAACGCGACCGAGGTAAATGTTCGTGCCGTTGACGGTAAAGAGGCCGGCTCGGTTGCGCAACGTTAACTGTGGGATAACGTGCGTGCCGATCAGGTGAATCCATGGTGGACCGCTCCTTGCGGGCTCCGCCCAGATGCTGTGGATCATCTGCGCGATCGGTGTGAGCGTGGTGCACGCGTTGTCGAAGAGAACGCGCAAATTCTGGACGTCATGGGCAGATCGCAGTGTAACACGCCAGAAGAGCTTTGGGCGACAGAGCTTCGCGAAGTAGCGGTTCACTTGACTGCACGTCGAAACCAGGAGCTTGGCCTGTTGAGTATTTGGGGAGGAATATAGATTCCCAAGACCCTGGACTACGTGCCAGAGTACATGCTCGAACAGCTCCTGAGGTAAATCCTCTCCTCGAGCGGACATTGATATCTGTTGTAAAAAGAGACTTGTCAGCAGGTAGGTTAAGTACAACTTATGGTATGAGATAAGTACATGCAAGTTATGTGTCGCCGTCGACTTTGGCCAGATTTTAATGTTAGGCGGCCAGTCCACGTCTGGTCGTCGTGAATGTCGAGACTGAAGTACCGACGCCCGACGGAGCGCGCGTAAATGGGGTGACCGAACCATCACGGTCACGCATGCAGTGACTTCAGTGTCACAAGTCGGGGAAGTGGGGAAGTCGCTCGTTCTCGCTACCGTGACGAGCTCGGCTGCTTTTGTGCTCGGATTGCTAGCCTATGCTACTCACGGATGGCTCACTCTGTTAGCTTCTTTTGGAAGTAAAGCTCCGGCAGACTATTGGCTACCACTGAACTTGAGTAGGCGTCATTTTTACCCTTCGCCAGTTCGAAATTAATGCTAAGTGAAAGTAGGCTTCCTAACAACAGGATCAAGACCGCACATGCCCGCTACTGCAGAGGATCTCCCGCCGGAGCTGTTTGAAGACATTCTGTGGCATGTTCGGGACACCTTTGCCGACTTCTCTCCTGTAGACCGCGAGACAAAACACCTCATCTCCGCGTGTGCTTGCGTATGCCACTACTTCGCCAACATCTGCCGTCCTAAGCTGTTCTATCGGATTACGCTACGTGGCCCTGGTGATGTTCACGAACTGCGAATGCTCATTGACGCGCCCTCCTGCTACACCTCTCTTCCTCCACTCTCCAAATTAATCTACGAGACTGTTGCTGAGCCGCAGAAGACAGAGCCGCCTTGGATACACCTGATTCCTCTCCTGGTGTTTCCCAGACTCAATAATGCCGCGGGGGCCAAACTCTACGTCATGGACGGCACAAACGTTTACGTGAGCCGGAGGACCCCTCGTTTCCTATCACTTCATCCCAATCTTCCTCGCAGCGTACCAAATCGCCTCTCGCCGTTCAGTGAACTCTCACTATCTGACGTCCAGTTCAGCAATGGATCTGAGCTACGCAGATTCCTCTCTCACCTTGAACTACTGAGGGTTCTCGTCCTGGAAAACGTCACATGGGGAGATGCGCAGGACCAGCAGACCTTCTTATCCATGGATTTCGGCGCAGTACGTGAAGTGCGAACCACAGCTGCGGTCGGGTCGGAGTGGTTCGCGCCTCGGTTTCTCCCCGTACTGGCTGCCCGCCGCGAAGAGACATCGCACGGATCGAGCCGGGAGCAGCGAGGACAGTTCACTATGGACCCCGACGACTACCATACTATCCTTGAGATAGTCAGTCTTTTCCGCGGGAGCGCTCCCGCAATCCTCCGAACAGCCCACTCCTGTGACATGGAAGGCAGAGCGGTATGGAAAACGGGCGTTGGGCAAGGACCACTGTGAGCAATTCGTGATTGTCTGATTCCAAGAGGATGAGCATCTTACCAGTGGTGTTTGCACTAGGTGCAATGATTATACGCGGCCTGTACAAGGACGGCCCGACGATGCCAGAGATTGAAGCAGTGTTTGGTCCTCAAAAATCCACGCCAGGCTTCGAGCGGGAAAACGAAGAAACGTCGCCAAAAGTCCTTTGTGTCGAGTCCATACGGGTTGAACTTGGCGAGGGGATGCGATGCGATGAAAGCGGCGTGAAACGCTCAGAGACCGGCTGGCAAGAGACCTGGAGGACTTTTGAGGACCTCGCCATGCGGCTTAGGCATCTGGGGAATGTCGACTACCTGTTCCACTCCTGGGATAGTGCGGCAAGGTTCTTCAAGACGGAGGCGGTAGCTATGAAACGTCTGCTGGAAACTGGGCGACTTAGATACTTCTGGACCGACGTAAAAGAACAGAGCTTTGGACAATATATACCTTAGTCTTTGCGACACATTGGGGCGAAAAATGTGCTGCGTCTGTCGGTGCACTATTTTCAGCTGCGTTGTCGTCGTCTATCGTGTACGGGTCACAGTGGTAGAGCCGGAATCGTGGCAGGTGCTAAGTAAGCCTCGGCTGCCAGTGGACCATAGCTGGGCTTGTCCCCGAGCTGCTCTGACGGCAAGCCTTTGACACTCTTTCAAGCACCACTTAGGTACTGTCTAGCCGAAAGGCTGCGCACAAATCAACTGGTTTTACGAGCTCAGACCTTGACAACAACTTGAACGTATCAGGAACGTATCGGGGAGAAGTATGTGAGCGCTTACTTGTCTTTGTGGCGTTCGGCTGCGTCCGTGAGGATCTGATGGCAACTCTGTTTTCCTCTCGCACTTACCGTCATCTGAACCACTCGTCTGCAGACTCACTACTTTATACCCTACCAGACCACCTCACGAGTTGAATGGCTTACGACCCTAGGCCGAGTCTCGAGCTTCCGCCTGGCATGGGGCAAAGTGAGCAAGTTCGAAATCCGTCCGGTGGCTGGTCAGGTTGTCAACGCGTCCGCTTGGCCATGGTGCAAGATCGCTGCCAGAGTTCTGTCGATGAACCATGGCTGACAAGTGCAAGCCCCTGCCTTCGCTCTAGAATCAGCCGTCGCCCGCCTTCCTTGAGGCTGACATGGCTGGCAGTCAGCCCCTGGCTGACCCTCCTCTGTCAAAGAGTTATAAGCAAGGCACCATGGGCCTAGCTCCCGCATACTTCTTTGTCATATACTCTAACCGAGTCGCAAGAACTCAACACCTTTCGCCATACTTCACAATGGCAATCATATCTCGTATCAAGACCATCATCAACAAGAAGAAGTCTACCGGCAAGCAGGTATGTCACGCAGCACTCTCTAAGCGCACAGTACGTTGACTGATCCTGCCATTCATAGACTAAGTGCGAGGGAGCGGTTGCTGTTGGTGTACAGAGCGGAGAAGTCTACCCCGAGTTTCTAGTCTCACACGTACGTGCCTTCTACTCTCGTCGTTGTTACGTATCTCATCCACAGATCAGAACGGCGCTGTGGAGAACGTCCGCACGGAGGTGTTATACAATGCTGCACACACTCCAGATGTCTTCAACATCCAGCATCCCCTCAAAGTTCACGGACTCAGGCGCTTCTTGAAGCACAACGTGAGCGTCATGTCCGACGGTGCTACAGCGGTCGCTAACATCGTTGACTTCCAGCCTGTCAGCCGCGCTTTCGAAAGTGCATCCCGCACCCGCAAGCCCACCGCCGTCGGTATCGAATACATTACTCCTGCGCGCTCGACCTCAGACGTTATCGAAATCTCAACTTCTCAAACGGAAGAACTTACCGTGCTCAAGGACATCGAAGAGGTCGAGACCGTACCAACTAGGGATGAGGCTGCAGTAGCAGAAGCGATCCCTGTCCTCTTGAAGACTACGCAGCTGCGCACCACCGTCTCTGTCGACTCTGATATCGTTGAGGTCGAGCGTGTTCCTGCTCACGCTACTCTCATGAACCGTGCGCTACCGGAAGGGATTACTGGATCTACATCCGCTCACAGCACCTCCTGCAACCCCATTCTTACATTGGACGACTTCATCCTCGAGGAGTTCCTTGGAGCGGGTGCTTGGGGGTCGGTATATAAGGCGAGGCACAAGGCGACGGGGTCGGTGTGTGCAATCAAGACCATGACGAGGTCTGCAGTGGAGGGGAAGGAGGATCAAATATTGATGGAGCAGTCAGCACTTCTTGTGCTTGCTGGTCAGAAGGGTGTCATGGAGCTGTTGGCGACGTTCCACGATGACTCTAAATTTTATTTCGTTACGGTGAGTACTCGCACATCGTCATCTTGAGTTGAGCTGACTAAGACCGTATAGGAATACTACTCCGGCGGGGATATGATGATGCTGTTGGAGCGATGGCGAGTGCTTCCTGACTCTTTGCTGGTATTTTACGCTGCGCAGATGGTATGTCTCCTCACAAGGAAGGTCATGGTATATTGACTTATCTTTTGTTCAGCTACTCGGTCTTGAGGCAGTGCATGCACATGGAGTCATTCACCGGGACCTCAAGCCGGACAACATCTTCTTTGACGAGGCTGGTAATGCTGTCCTCGGAGACTTCGGTCTCTCGGCGTTCGCGATGGAGCTGGAGCAGGCGCGGGCTAGAAAAGACGAACCTGAGATCGTCGGCACTCTCGACTATCTCGCCCCAGAGATCTGGTGCAAAGGTCTATTCGACCAGAGCACCGACATCTGGGCTTGGGCCGTGATACTGTTCGAAGGTGCCACTGGACGTGTAAGTGCCCAACTTCCTATTTATTTTCCTCACCATTAACATTGTCTCGTAGCGGTTGTGGAACGTGGATGAGTGCGAGTCCGTCTCTGAGATGGCAATGCGCACCTGCCTCGGCAGCCTCAAGAAGTGGTTAGGTAACGACAAGATTTCCAAGGAGTTGTATGATTTATTGGACAAGGTACGTAACTCGCCAAATCAGATTCATGCCGGAGGTCTGGAAGCAATGACATGCAGATTTTTTCGGCGGACGAAGTTCACCGTCCTTCACATGAGGCTATCAAGGCTCACCCCTTCTTCAAATCTATGTGAGTTCTTGCCATTTTCTACCGCGCACTGGGGCTCATGATAACTCCTAGCGACTGGGAGGCCCTTGCCGCCGGAGAACTTTCTGTTCCCCAGGTCGGCGTACCTCCGTACGAGTGCACTGCCCAGAAGAGCCCGTCTTTAGGTGAATTCACAGAGGCCCCTGCATGCAATGTCAACATAACCCACCAGGATTCCGAGGAGGATATCTGGGTGGTGTTTGACTTCACTTCGGATGCTCTAGCCTCAAAGCCTGCCGTCTTCTCGCCGACGTGTCTCACCCAGGACGAAAACATCTCCCGTTCTGCCGTTGGCCCTATCTCCATCTCTACCCCCGCCCCGCTACGAATCTGGACGGCGCGGTTTCAACGACCCCTTGACTCCTCTTCCCACTCCCGCAAGCCCGGCAACTATTCTGCAGTCACCTTCTGCATCAGGCAACGTCTCCGTGAAATCCAGCCGCAGCGAAACATACCCCTCCACTTTCTACTACAAGAACACGGACGCCACCGTCGTCATCACATCTGAAGCGGTGCCTTTCCCCATCATCAAAGACATCTACGAGGCCGACACTGACACTGACGAGGTCATTCTCACTTCGGCTTTCCGTCGCCCCCTTCACGCATCTGGGTCATCATCTCCTTCTCTCCTCAACTACGCCCCTCGTCTCACCAACACGGGTCACCAGTAACCCAACAATCGCACGACGATACCCCTGTCACGGCGGCCGACGAATCATCGTACCCCTCCAACGAGTCGTACCTCGCCGGGCTCTACTCTTTCTTCAAGCCCCAACTCCTCTCCTCCACCTCCTCGTCTCACTCGGACGAGTCTCCAGTCACCACCCAAATGTGCGACGGTACCCCGGTCCCTGCGGCCAACGAATCATCATACCCCTCCGACGAGCCGTACCTCGCCGGACTCTACTCATTCTTCAAGCACCAACCGCGCGAAGACTCCAACGCTCGCGACTCCTCCTCCTCCTCGGTAGATACCGAGGACTGGGAGGGAGGCCACGTTGACAGAACTGGAAATCCGAGTTACGCTTGCTTACCCAGAGAAGCAAAAGCGCCGCTCCTTCCTTTCCCGCCTCTCTCGCTGGGGAATCGTTCTCAGCAGACGGCTTTCCCGCTCCGCATGATTCTCTGCCTATTTAGCCTCTACTCACTATCTTTCTCTCTTTACTTCTTCTCATAAGATCGGCATGACTCTTTCCCCTCTTGCACCACATCTAACATCGCATATATTAACTAGCATCTTCTGATCCTTCTGCACCATTTCTCACACTGCATACATTTTTATCTTACACTTCTCATATTGTCTTGTCCTATTACACTTGTAGCATCAGATATTCCGCGGCGTGGTCAATTGTAACAATACTTGAACTCAGAGCAGCACGTACGTAGATGCATTGCATGCTATTTATCATATTTGAGACTATATGAAGTTCGCGGCCGACATGGTGCACGGCTCTGCCATCGTCGATCGCCCGGCGACCGTTGGAGAGCACGCATTCGCCGCCGCCGGCCCCCCGACGCTGTCCCAGAGAGTGAAGGCGCTGGTCAAAGGGCCCACGCTGCCCGCTGAAGAGGGCTTCGCGCCGGCGAAGGACGCGATCATGCGATCCGATGCGCAGCGCATGGCGCGCGTCTGCTCGCACGTCCATGGCCCGCCGTTGCTCGCGATGCCAAAGCCCGTGCTGCCGAGGACGTACACGCCCCTTGCGTCCGTCCCCGAGGTAAGCAAGGCGCCGATGAGCCCGCTGTCACCGTACTGGGTGACGAACGAAACATGAAGGTGCCCAAGATGCCCTGCACCATAAGCGATGAGGCTTAAGGAGCGAGCGCTGCTAGGGAGGCAAAGGAAACAAACATCGTAGTATTCGAATTCGCTACGCATATGCTAGTCTGCTGGATGAGATAAGGGACTCAATGGGCGTA